>SJYC01031734.1:0-62186 GCA_006408675.1 Madoqua kirkii | reverse complement strand
CTGAAAAATGAGAGAATTTTTTATTTTTGAGGATAACATTTTAACTTAAAGAACATTCATCTACTTTGCAACATGTTCTTATGATTCTTAACACAATGCTGTCTTTCATACCTCAATACCACACAAGCCCAGAATATCTATCACACAATTAAGACAACGGAAACAAAACTGTGTTTAAGGTATTTGGTAAAAAGGCATGCTTGATGAAAACGGATAGTTTTGTGTACCTTGGTTTTTTAAGAAACATTTTATTCCAGTGAATGTTCGATATACTCAGCAAATAAAATGAGAAAATAGTTTCCACTGCTGTCAATATGCATAAGCCATGCCACCCACCACTACATTTCCATATCAGATAGAGCAAAAGCAGAATCACATCTGCCAGATGACTGTCAGAAATCTTCCCTCCTGATTAAATAAAAATTCAAATACAATACTGAACACTGTTTAAAAACAAAACAAACAAAAAAGCAAGGACTTTAATAGTACAAAGCTTCATTTATCTTTAATATTTTCTAAAACTAGCAATATGGAAACTTTATTCAACTCCAGATTAACTGTCCTTTCCCCCTCTCATCTTTCTTATTTAAACAAACATTTTGCAACCAATTTACAGACTAAAAAAGATACAAGGAATCAGCTAAAAATCTAGAAATATTTACCTGAATTGCTAGTATCAAATATGTGGTAAGCATTACAACAACATGCAAGTTTGTTAAACTCTATACAACTTCAAGAAATTTAGAGATCCCAAGGGAACATTTCATGCAAAGACGAGCACAATAAAGGACAGAAATGGTATAGACCTAATAGAAGGAGAAGATATTAAGAAGAGGTGGCAAGATTACACATAAGAACCATACAAAAAGGATCTTCATGACCCAGATAACCACTGGTGTGATCACTCACCTAGAGCCAGACATCTTGGAATGTGAAGTCAAGTGGGCCTTAGGAAGCATGAAAAGAGCTGACGAAATTCCAGTTGAGCTGTTTCAAATCTTCAAATATGATGCTGTGAAAGTGCTGCACTCAATATGCCAGCAAATTTGGAAAACCCAGCAGTGACCACAGGACAGGAAAAGGTCAGTTTTCATTTCAATCCCAAAAAAAGGCAATGCCAAAGAATGTTCAAACTACTGCACAATTGCACTCAACTCTCACACTAGCAAAGTAATGCTCAAAATTCTCCAAGCAGGCTTCAATAGTACGTGAACTGTGAACTTCCAGATGTTGAAGCTGATTTAGAAAATACAGAGGAACCAGAGATCAAATTGCCAACATCTGGTGGAATATCAAAAAAGCAAGAGATTTCCAGAAAAACATCTACTTCTGCTTTATTGACTATGCCAAAGTCGTTGACTGAGTGGATCATAATAAACTGTGGAAAATTCTTCAAGAGATGGGAATACCTGACCTCTGACCTGCCTCCTGAGAAATCTGTATGCAGGTCAAGAAGCAACAGTTAGAACTGGACATGGAACAATGAACTGGTTCCAAATGGAGAAAGGAGTATGTCAAGGCTGTATACTGTCACCCTGCTTATTTAACTTCCATGCAGACTGCATCATGAGAAATGCTAGGCTGGATGAAGCACAAGCTGGAATCAAGACTGCTCACAGAAATATCAATAACCTCAGATATGCAGATGACACCACCCTTATGGCAGAAAGTGAAGAAGAACTAAAGAGCCTCTTGATGAAAGTGAAAGAGAGAGGACAATGAAAAAGCTGGCTTAAAACTCAATATTCAGAAAACTAAGATCACGGCATCTAGTCCCATCACTTCTTGGGAAACAGATGGGGAAACAATGGAAACTGAGACAGATTTTATTTTGGGGGGCTCCAAAATCACTGCAGATGGCGATTGTAGCCATTAAAGTGAAAAACACTTTGTCCTTGGAAGAAAAGTTATGACCAACCTACACAGCATGCTAAAAAGCAGAGATATTACTTTGCCAACAAAGGTCCATCCAGTCAAAGTTACGGTTTTTCCAGTAGCCATGTATGGATGGGAGTTGGTCTATAAAGAAAGCTGAGAGCCAAAGGATTGATGCTTTTGAACTGTGGTGTTGGAAAGACTCGTATGTGTCCCTCAGACTGCAAGGAGATCAAACCAGCCAATCCTAAAGGAAATCAGTCCTGAATATTCATTGGAATGACTGATCCTAAAGCTGAAACTCCATTACTTTCGCCCCCTCATGTGAAAAGCCAACTCACTGGAGAAGACCATGATGCTATGCTGGGAAAGACTGAAGGCGGGAGAAGGGGACGACAGAGGATGAGATGTTTGGATGGCATCACTGAGATGATGGACATAATTTGAGTCAACTCCGGGAGCTGGTGATGGACAAGGAAGCCTGGTGTGCTACAGTCCATGGGGTCGCAGAGTCGGACATGATTGAACAACTGAATTGAACTGATGACATCAATACTTATAAAACCTTTTCAAATTTTCAATATTCACGTGATCATGACAACCCACTACAGTCTTCTTGCCTGGGAAATCCCATGGACAGAGGAGCTTGTTGAGCTATAACAGTTCATGGGGTCACAAAGTGTCAGACACGACTTAAGTGACTAAACCACTATGCTCAGCTTTAGGAGACAGTACAAAATTGTTTTACCAGTCTCTATCTGTGGAACGCCATCCTCATCAACATTTGGTATTAAATCTTTTATTTTTTAAGCTATTCAGGCATATGGTGGTATCACTGTGCTCCCTGACATCTAATGGCACTGACTGTTGACTACCTTTTCACATGCTCATTACCCATTTGGATATGCTCTTTATGAAGTACCGGATCAAATCTCTTGGCCTTTTTTTTTTTTTTAAATGCACTGTGTGAACTTTTCTCATTAATTTGTAAGACCCTCCTTGTCTTTTTGACATAAAATGTTGTCAAGTTATTTCTCAACTGGCCACATGGTTAATAAGATTAGCTACCTAAATATCTTCTTGGTTCACTGTTCTTGTAAAATCCTGAATCTTCCTTTAATTACTGGTAAAAGATAAATACTTTCCTAGATAGAAGAAACTGGCTGAAAACTACAAATTAATGACAATTATTCCCTCTTTTAAAGATTGTAAACTTCATTAAGTATTTACGCAACATATGGAAGCACAAAGTGAAGATGAATTCAGGTAAATTCAGCTTTTGACTGCAACAAAATTGCAGGCAACACAAGTATTTTTATTCTAAAACACTAAGAATATTAAAGAGAGTATCTTGTTTTATTCCTTGATTTCACTAACCTTAAAACTCATGATAGTTAGTATCTATATTTAAGTGTTAAAACATTTTACTAACCATTATGGATTATTGCCTTTTCATACTGTCCATGGGAAAAGGCAATAATCCATATGGAGGAGAAGGGGACGAAAGAGGATGAGATGCTTGGATGGCATCACTGACTCAATGGACATGAGTTTGAACAAGCTTTGGGAGTTGATGGACAGAGAGGCCTGGCATGCTGCAGTCCATGGGGTTGCAAAGAGTCGGACACAACTGAGTGACGGAACTGAACTGATGGATTATCACAAGCAATCGAGTAACTCCCACTGTTAGAATCAACCAAATTTCTCATTTTAAGGAGAGAAACATCCAGAGACTTAATAAATGCTGGTTAATAAAGTTCAGTTGTTATTCTACCTACTTGGGTTTTTCTACAACTTATCTGAGAAAATGGCAAAGCCCTGACTATTCCAGCAGCTAGTACTAGGTCTGCACTTCCCTCAACAATTAAAGGGCTTCCCAGGTGGTACTAGTGGTAATAAAGAACCTGCCTGTCAATGCACAAGACAAAAGAGACACAGGTTCGATCCCTGGGTTGGGACGATCCCCTGGAGAAGGAAATGGCATCCCACTCCTGTCTTCTTGCTTGGAAAATCCCATAGACAGAGGAACCTGGTGGGCTACAGTCCATGGAACTGCAGAGTTGGACACGGCTGAAGCGACTGAACACAATAAGAACTCTTGAATATAAAGGAAAAGTAAAATTTGATTCCATCGTCTTCCTTTCATCACTGTGGTGTGATGCAAATAAGGTAAAAGAAAAACTGGTTCTAATCCACTGAGCCCATAAATTACTTATATAAAGTATACACTAAAAAACTGTTGTAAGAGTTTTATTTGCATTCTTAAACCTTCATCAATTTAACCAGATTCAAAATGCAAAGGTAAGTTTACATGATAATCATTTATAAAGCAGACAAGTATAGAATGAGCCTCTAGTACCTATTAAGAAATTTCTCCAATATTATAGTTGATTAAAAAAGAGGACTAAGGACTTCCCTGGCAGTCCAGTAGTAAAGACTCCAAGCTTCCACTGCCGCAGGCATAGGTTTGATACCTGGTTGGGGAACTAAGATCCCACAGCAAACAGAATGGGCTGACTTTATATGACTTTGATGTTTAAAAACTGCTAAAAAGAAAACAGGTATATTCTGCCACCTAGCTAAAAATAGTTTTCTAACAAATTTATGTCAAATTTAAGATAAAAGCAATTAAGATGTCAAGTAAACATAAATTGCTTCTTTTAGAAGTAGAGAAAAAGCACTAAGATCAAACTGACCCTGACATATCATAGGAAAAAGAAAACTCATTCTGGCAAAGAGCAATACCATTTTTAAAAGATCTTTAAAGTGAGTCTTGGGCATCATTTAGGTTTGCTCAACCATGAGAATCTTCTGGTGGGAAACTTTTTTAATAGCCCATTTCAAGTAAAATATATCAATACCTTAAAAAAAATTGCACTTAATTTCCTCAGACAAAAATCCTTTAACTTCTCAGGCCAAGAATACACCTTTCTTCTGAAAGTAATCAAACGGAGCTTTACATATAAATTAGTGAGCCTTCACAAAGGAACAAAGGCACAAACATTAAATTGTAAAACAACTGCCTGTAGATTCTCACCACAGAAAATCAACATCTGTAAAAATTATCTGGATTCTGCCTCCCTAAATTGTATACTTTCCTATGACTGCTTAGGTCTTAGATAATTTACAAAATATAGAGAATATGGGTGATCCGTGACCACCAAAATTTCAGGATCTACTAAGATTGCTCCCTTATGGAACTAAAGCAATGTCTTTACTACAAACTCTCACCAGAGCCAAAAACACCTTAACTGCATTACTGTGATTCTTGTATCTGCTAGTGCAGGGAGAGCATTCCTGCTAGCTTTCCTGTTTTGATGGGGTGGTGATGTAGGGGGTCTATTTCTTTCATGGTAAGAAGTAACCCTGTTTATTCAAAATCACATGCACTGCAACTGTAGAAGATTCTAGGAGTAATCCTATGATTCTTTTAAATCATAGAATCAACAGATGGCTTATCATAATTCCTTTATTAACTGATTACACAGAAAATGCTCACAGAAGCCTTTCGATAATACTAGATACATCTTACTAAAAATAATATTAACTTATCTAAATAAAAAATAACCAACTTACCATCACATTTGTAGTTTTTAGTTTTAAAATAATTTTCACAAACAACTCATTAGACCTCAAAGACAGCATGGCAGATGGCTAAGAGATTGAAAAAACAAGTAAGCCCTGTCTTTAAAGATTTATTTAGTGTTGTTTCAATTCCTAAGGGGAAATACAAAGTATGAATGGATTCCACATATATAAAGCCAGCACACTATTTTAAATAAAATTACTGGTTTGGTATACATATTCCCCTTTCTATATTTTATATTAAAATAGAATCCCTGAATTTAAGAAAGACCTCAGAAATACCTTCTTTCCACAGGGACTACTTATTTAATGTTACACTGAATTATGCAATTTCTAATATATTGCAAAAATTTAAATCATGAAATCATATTAACTTTTCTTGTACTGAGCAAGTTATTATGGAATGAATACCAAGGAGGACAAAACAACAGAGCTAGATAAAGAACACAGAACCCTAGTGTATTTTTGTCAGTAATCATTCTAACACTAACTGTAAAGATTAAAGGGAAAAAACAACTCCTTAAATTACAAATTTCCCCCATAAAATGTTTTACAATACTGTAAATTATTTCAACTGGAAAACATATGTGTCTAATGCTTTGCCAATTCCTACAAAAACACTGTGTCCCTGAGCCTTTAAGAAGTTTATGGTTCAAAACAAACACCAGAGATATGAAGGACATATAAAAAATATGTGAACACTGTGATTCAAGAAGCTCAAGATTTCAGTCAACAAAATACATCTGCCATGAATACTTATAGGATGGCAGAAGTGTTTGCCGGACAGAAATTCCGGTTCTTAGAGACCTAGGTCTGAATGCTGGGCCCTTCACTAATTGGCAGTTTAACATTGGACAAGTTACTTAACCTCTCTCTGTCTCAATTTCCTAATGTATAAAGTGAAGTCGCTCAGTCATGTCCAACTCTTTGTGACCCCATGGACTGTAGTCTACCAGGCTCCTCTGTCCATGGGATTTTCCAGGCAAGAGTACTGGAGTGGGGTGCCACTGCCTTCTCCAGATTAGTACTTGGTGACACTCAAAATAAACCATACCTCCTATCCTCATCAACATACCTTAACAATTTGATTTCATTCTGAATATTAATCTAAGAATGCTTGCTTAAATAGAAAAATTACCAAGTTTAGGTTTTACATTAATATTTTTTAGTGATTTTGAAGCGTGAATCTGAAAACATCTCACTACCTTCCTGCTCCCAGTCTATGGGAAGGAAAAAAAAAGAGAGTAAACTTTTCTGGTTATGTTTGATGATAGCTTTTGAATTTTCTCCTTCCCATGTTGGTTTAATAACTCAATTTATTTTTAGAATTCAAATTCAGTTTAAATCTTCACTGATATGTTGTTTAATTGGTACATGTCATTTTACATTAAAATTTAACAAATATTAATAAGAATAACAATTAATGATTTTTCCTTCCTTGTTTATGAATAAACTATCTTTAGAAATAAGAAAGGAAAGTTTATATACTGTATCTAGAACCTTGTTGCTGAATCTATTTCTAAGAACTTAAATTTACCAAAACTCTGTTAACCAGAGTAAGTCACAATGCTCTGATGGAGACTCAAAGATCCTAGCTATCCATTATTCAAAGGGGCAAAGAAATCAATGATGTAGAAGAAATACATGTTTTATGCATCATTCTTCATACAAAGAGAAGAAACAAAACGACAACCTGCAAAGATTCCTGAAGAATGAACAAAATCAAATATGCTTATTTAAAACAGAAAAAAACTAGTGCTGTAATCTAAATCAACTAATTAAGCCAACAAACGTCATCTCAGTTAAAAATACCGAAATTAGTTTTAATAATGCCTTTAATCATTATTAAGAGGGCTGGCCCTGACAACTACACAAAACAGACAACTCTCTTTAAATGCACATTGAGCAACTCTCACTGAATGTAGAACTCTTTATCCATAAAAAACATGGTATACTTTTAGTGAATTTGTGACTTCAAAACTCTTTATTTTCCCACTATGTCATAAATGGGAAAAAACATCAGCCACTCTGGTAAGTAATATTATATATATTACTTCATGTGTCCCTTAAACACATTAAGAAGAGATGAAGGCAAAGTCACATACGTCATACATGGCCGAGTCTGCAGTGTCAGAATTCAGGTTAGCCCAGCTCCAAACTACTGAGATTTTAGAATTCTAGCTCATCTCACTTTTATTTATTTGCTTTAATTTTTACTTAACTATAGTTGGTTTATAATACTGTGTCAGTTCAGGTATACGGCTTCACATTCTTCTCCATTATAGCCTATTACAAATTACTGAATATAGCTCCCTATACTACACAATAATCCTTGTTGTTTATCATATATACAGTGGTGTGTATATGTTAATCCTATACTCCTAATTTATCCTTCCCTCTTCTGTTTCCCCTTCAGGAGTCACAAGTTGTTTCCGGCATCTGTGAATCTGAGTCTGTGTTTTGTATTACTAAGTAAGTTCATTTGTATCTTCTTTTTAGATTTCACATACAAGTGATATCACACAATACTTGTCTTCCTCTATCTGACTTTCTTCACTTAGTGTGATCATCTCTAGGTCCCTCCATGTTGCTGGAAATGGCAATATTTAATTGTTTTTTTGGCTGAGTAATACTCCATTGCATATATGTACCACATCTTCTTTATCCATTCATCTATTGATAGACATTTAGGTTGCTTCCATGTCTACTGGCTCATCTTTTTTTTAAATAATAGAAAACTGTTTACCATTTTTACATCGTTTCCTGAGGTAATAATATCAAGGTAACTAAGATTCACAAAATGCTTTAAAGTAATATAATTCTAAAGTTAAAACAAGGACAAAAGGAAAGCATGAGAGCCAGATTTCCTTAGGCTGGGAAAATTTATAATTAAGAAATAAACCTAATGCATGATCAATATCAAGAAGAAAGTGCCTGCAGTATCCCAGGCCTGACTAGTTTTTCTTGTTGTGTGTATGTGTGTACATGTTTTGTGTCAGATAAATAACCAAAGCAGGTGTTTCAACTACAACTCTGTGAAACCCAAATGAACAAGTACAGACAAGTATACGAACAAATTCAGTTTTCTTCAGGAATGGCATGGTGAATTTGTAACTTTCCCTATTCCTTGTTTTACCATGAAATACTGAATTAGCTAATAATAGAGATTTTTAAAAATATATTTCTTTAGTCTATATACCAGTTATTCATACAGAAGTCAAAAACTAGCTTTAAATTTCAAGACTATGGCTTATACATTTAAGAAAGACTTTTTCAAAGTTTATTAGAAAACTTTATATTTACCAAAATTTAACAATTTACACATGATTATACTAAGGATTTACCCAAATGGTTACAAATGACAATTAAAGTTAACACTGAAGCTTTCAAACATTAGGATTTTACAATCTGATGTTTTTTCAAGAATCCTTTTATCCAGATCATATAAAACGCATTCATTATGAAGCAAACCCTAAATAAAAAACAAATTTATATAAAAGGGCATATTTTGCTTTAATCATCAATTTAAAATATTTATCATGGCAATCCTTTAGTATAACTCAAATGTTAGAAACAAAATCATTTCAAAAATTTACATCTGTATGTACTGCTTCAATTTTTATAACCCAAAATATGATATTCAACTATTCAGCACACACGCACAGGTCAATATTCTTTTAGAGGTGTTTACCACGAGTCTCTCTAGACAGGTAAACATTGGAGACCCACCTTGTGCTGTTCAATGGCATCTATCCACTGCTGTCTGTGATCTGGATCTTGAGCACGAAGATACCAAACGCTATCATTTACACTAATATCAAATCGGCATTCATCAAAATCATGAGGCTGTTTGGGGGCGGGGGGTGGAGAGAAAAGGAAAAGCAAAGGTAATTATATTCTTAGAAGTGTTATACTCCACAGCAAAAACATGAACATACCCATTCTGGCCAGTGAGAGACTGTTGTTATTCTTTTTGTACTCAAATAACTTTTTGAAGATATCTCAGATAAAGAGCACAGCAAGGGTATAATTACCAAAAACCATGCTCGTTCACTGTTTCTACAAATGAACTGACACATGAACTACAGAATGCTTTTAAAAAAGAGGTAAAATATTTTCCATCAAATGCTTTGAGTCAGTGTAAAATAGTGGAAATATCACTGAAAGCACAATTTTATAAAGGGCAAAAGTAAGTTTTACAAAAGACATTTACTGATATTTTTCTGGTTTCATTATTCAAAAGTAAATTCTCATCATCGATAGTCTTATTTCATTAAATCTGATAAACAAGATATTTTTATATTCTACCCAAAAATGACATTAACATCCTTCTAAATATCTCAAATTAACTTCTAGGCTTTTTTACATCTTTTATTTTAATAGCCAGGAGAGTCTCTAATGAAAAGCAAAAGTAAAATGAACACTGCATCAGACCTATGTTAGAGGAAACTGCCTTCATCAAAATGTAAGCAATTAGTGCAAATGTAAAATATCTGGTTCAGTGTTTCACATTTTTCAAAACAATACATAAAATAAATATTTTATATATTTGTTTTTCTCTCAATGAATGACTTCAAATATGACAGGATCATATCACAAATACAACCTCTTACTCTACTGGATAAAGTACAATGTCCTCTTCTGTGAACTAGCTTAGCCTTAGAGGAAAGAGACTCTTCCCTGGTATACATAGTAATAAACTTACTAGCTGAATTCAATCTACAGATTGTGTTTATTCTCTCCCACCTTTAACAGTATCAATCTTTTATCTCATCAGTTTATTCAACAAAAACAATGTAAGTTAATTCCACAATGTTCTTTAGCCTATGAAACAATTTCTCTTTTAATATTAAGACAACTAATTCATGGTTCTGACTGGCTAAAAGATGAAAGTTAAAGCTCTGAGTCTCTATGTGCTGGGCATCGCAGTGAGGACTATAGTGGGAGGCAGTACATGCTGGAGAGAAGAGACTGGAAGAAACAAGACTGCAAACCCTGCCTTCAGTCACTATGAATACAGAAATAAGCAAAAGACAACTTTAACACTCAAAAATATGACTGCAAACTTAACTGAAAGCTAAATATTCATAAATCTTAAGAATGAAGTCCAGTCATTAAGAAAAGCTTCTTGGAGGAAAGAAAGCATATGTACTATCTGAAGAACAAAGTAAATAATTTATCTGATCAGTCTACTGTTCTAAATAGCCCAGAAGTTTTTAAATTTTTACTCTGAGATATAATCATTATTATATTTCTAGTGACTATTCTTAAAAAGGATTTATATTTTATATTGTGTTCAATATTTTCATTAAAGCTTTAGAAAATAAAAAGGTAATATATATGTGTGTGTGTGTGTGTGTGTGTGTGTGTGTGTGTGTGTGTGTGTGTATACACACACATATATATACACATACAGTCATTGCTTATTTTTTGCTGGGGATTGTTTCAAGGATTGCTTTGGACACCAAAATTTCAGATGCCTAAGTCCCACACATAAAATGGCTCAGTACAACCGGCTCTCCCTATCTGCAGATGCTAAGCTAGTGGATATGAAAGGTCACCTATTGTTCAAAATTTACTAGTTTCCCCAGCCAATTCTTTTTCCAGCTTTCATATCTTCAAAATTTCCTTATAATCTTCAAAAGAGCCCTATGCCACATTTTAAATATTCCTAAAAACAGAAACTTGCCATTAAGCTTTCTCTGGGTGTGAATGACTTAATAGAACCTGAAATCAACGTAAGTAAACTTTGCCAACTTACTAAATCTGTTAAGTATATCAATTGTGTTTTCTTTTCCCTATGTTTCAAAGTTTCAACATATGGAGAACTTTAAGCCTTTAATAGATAAAAATGTTATACACAGGAATGGAATAAAATGATACTCTATAAATCTAGAATTAAAGAATTTAAAAACTTCATTTGAATGTCATATTTATATGAGATGCAGTATCTCAATATCTGCTCAAAGAGATGGAGCTGACAGAAAGTGTACACAAAGTAGCCATTTCTACCATCAGCAGTCTGAGGGATAGGTGGCACAGAAAGGAGATCTACCAATTTTCAGGTGGCAGTATGTAAACGACACAGAAGCTTTGCATCCCTAAAAAGTCAAGACATGCAAGAAGCTAAATCTACAAGGCTAAAGAAATTACAGATTTGTTAAGAGGTGTGTTAGGAGGGTAAATCAATGTCTAGACAAAAAGTTTATACCATGTCTCAACACACACATACTCAAACACATAATACAACAGTCTCTCTTTATCTAAGAGAAATATATCCCAAGACCCCCAGTGGATGCCTGAAACTGTGAAGTGAAGTGAAGTCGCTCATTCGTGTCAGACTCTTTGCGACGCCATGGACTACAGCCTACCAGGCTCTTCCCTCCATGGGATTCTCCAGGCAAGAGTATAGACTGGGTTGCCATTTCCTTCTCCGCCTGAAACTGTAGGTAGTACCAAATCCTACAGAGAGAACTGACCTGTGAACAACAATACGATTAGGGGTCTGGTGCTGCAGAAAGCCTGAGTGTCTTACAGTCATTCCTCTGCATCTGGAACTCACCATCCTCGAAGTCAACCACTTCTGGACTGGGCAGTACTATAGGTATTATACACTACTGAAAAATCCTGAGTGTAAGTGGAGGTGTGGGGTTCAAACCTGTATTGTTCAAGGGTCGACTGCCCTATGTGTTTTCCTATATAGGTATTAAGGAGTAGGTAGTATACATAGCTGGAGAAGGCAATGGCACCCCACTCCAGTACTCTTGCCTGGAAAATCCCATGGACAGGAGAGCCTGGTGGGCTACCATCTACCGGGTCACACAGAGTCGGACACGGCTGAGCGCCTTCACTTTCACTTTCATGCATTGGAGAAGGAAATGGCAATCCACTCCAGTGTTCTTGCCTGGAGAATCCCAGGGACAGGGGAGCTTGGTGGGCTGCCGTCTATGGGGTCGCACAGAGTCAGATAGACTAAAGCAACTTAGCAGCAGCAGCAGCAGTATACACAGCATGGATATGGACAAAGGAACAAGCCATGGCCCACCAGGGCCATGAGCAGGGACAGAGCAGCCTGCACGAGATTTCACTATGCTGCTCAAAATAATGTGCCATTTAAATTTTATCAACAGTTTATTTCTGGAATTTTCCACTTAATACTTTCAGATCTTAAAGGTAACTAAAATTGTAGAAATCAAAACTGCTGATGGGGTAGGGGGAACCACTGTAGATACTTAGACTTTAATTCAAAAAAAACTAATCTTACCTTTACTTAGAATTTCATTGTGGATATTTTATTCATGCTGCTGCTGCTGCTAAGTCGCTTCAGTCGTGTCTGACTCTGTGCAACCCCATAGATGGCATCCCACCAGGCTCCCCCATCCCTGGGATTCTTCAGGCAAGAACACTGGAGTGGGTTGCCATTTCCTTCTCCAATGCATGAAAGTGAAAAGTGAAAGTGAAGTCATAGATTACTCTAAAAAAAAACACATCAAAATACTATTTATCTTGATTACTGAGTTTTTTGATGCTATCTTAAATTTTACAACTTAAGTTAGTCCCTCATTGGTCTTATCCTAATTGTAGCCCTGACAGATGATTAGAAGAAAACTAATAAGGGGTAAAGAACAAATTAGATGAAAAAATAAAAGAGGTGGTAGATGTAAGAGATGACATGAGCTATCTTCAGAAAAAAAATAACTAAAAAATCTAAAGAAGAGATAAAGCAGCAACCAATGAAAAGTAAGCTAAAAAAGCTAAGAAAAAAGAAATGAGTTGAAACCACATCAGAAGCAGCAATGAAAAGCAAATAAGTCTGTTTTCCAAACAGACCTGAGAAAAATACAAAGTGAAAGAAATATAATGAGTGAACAAAGGAGGTCAAGCAAATGATTTAACTGGTGTTTCAAAAGAGGAAAATGCAACAAATGTAACAAAAAATTCAAAGATACTAACTTTCTTCTTTTAATCTTTTAGCCCCACCAGGCAGGCATGTGGGATCTCTTGCCCTAGGGATCTTAGTTTTCTGACCAGGGATTGAACCTGCATCCCCTGCATTGGCAGCACAGTCTTGACCACTGAACTACCAGGAAAGTCCCGATACTATCTTTAAATTAAATGTTCAAATCACAGATCCAAAAGACAGGAAAAATGGTTGCAGGAGATAAACTCAATCTGAAGGCTCATTCTGTGAAATCAATTTAAGAAAGAAGAAACAATGATTCTCAAGCTTTTTCCATTGTCACCCCTACTCCAAGAAAAAGCAAATTCTCCTTAGTGAGAGATCAAACAGTAAGAACTAACTAAGATTTTGTCCAGTTGATTTTTCTTGGAGGCCACATTGAAAAGAAAAGTGAAAGTGACAGTGAAGTTGCTCAGTCATGTCTGACTCTGTGACCCCGTGGACTGTAGCCTAACAGGCTTCTTTGTCCATGGGATTCTCTAAGCAAGAATACTGGAGTGGGTTACCATTTCCACATTAGATATTGTAAATACCGAGATTATTCCACTTTCCCAAGAACCAAGTATAGGGATCCACTGAGAATGAGAATGCATATGCTAGGGAAGAAGGCCAACAACATAAAGGAAAATGCAGATGGGCCCCGTCCTTAAGCATGCCAACAGTCACTGTCAACAACAGATGTATCAAAAGGGGAAATGGCAGTTATATCTACTCTAGGTCTCTCTTATTTGTTCTTAGGGCTTCTGTAACAAAAAAACCCAGCATACACTGGGTAGCTTTTTGAACTGTTTTATTAGTGAAGTTTTACAATCTACCTATGTGGCGTGTGCTGCATGCTTAGTCGCTAAGTTGCATTTGACTCTGTGACCCAGTGGACTGCAGCCTGCCAAGTTCCTCTGTCCATAGGATTCTTCAGGCAAGAACACTGGACAGGGTTGCCATTTCCTCCTCCCAGGGACGGAACCCATGTCGGCTGCACTGGCAGGCAGATTCTTTACCTCTGAGCCCTGGAAGCCCCCGAGGTAGCTTTAACAACAGATATTTCTCATGGTTCTGGAGGCTGGAAATCCAAGCTCAGCGTGTGAGCACGGGAGGGCGCTCAGTGAGGGCCTTCTTTCTGGTTTGCCGATGGCTGCCCAAGCCAGTGTTCTTGCCTGGAGAATCTCAGGGACGGCGGAGCCTGGTGAGCTGCCGTCTGTGGGGTCGCATAGAGTCAGACACGACTGAAGTGACTTAGCAGCAGCAGCAGCAGCAGCTGTCTAGGTATGTCATCATATGGAGGACAGAGAGCTCTCGGGTTTCTTCATCCTCTCACAAGGGTACCAGTGTCACCATGGGGCTGTACTTACATGACCTCAACTAAATCCAAATTCCTCCCAAAGGCCCCACTTCCAAATTACCATCAAAGTGAGAAGGCTTTAACACATACCACAGCATCCATTATCGATCAAAATACCCTTATGGGAAAAGAGGCATATATCCACAAAGAAAAAGAAGGAAAACAGTTGCCAACAAAATTTAAAGCTGGAATGTGATAACTGATATTAACAGGCCTGAATATGCTGAAAAGTAAATATACACAAGGGAAAAGACAAAAGAAAAGCCGATTTGTTTTGGAGGCATCAAGTAGCACTAAAGGTAAAGGCATGAGAAGAGCTGAAAACAAAACCAATCAAAAGTCATTAAAAAGTGGAACTAGACCCCTGGAACCTCATTTGCCTATCCCACTGTGCAGTAACATTCGAGGCCCCATCTTTCAGAGAGTTGGTACCAGACAGGTGTAGAAAGAAGGGACATTCCTATAAACGAGGAAAGGTGAAAAAAGCGGCTAAGGGACAATGTTCATGATTCCCAAAAGTCTTGTACCATACTTGCTCATTCTATCTCCTTCTGCCTGTAAAGAAGATTCATCTACAGGAAAACTAAGTAATCCGAGAGGAAAGACATATAGTAATAATACTTAAGGGTTTCATAACTGAGCACTTAATCAGTATGAAAGGTCTAAACCACAAAGATATAGAAGAATTACCTTTTAAAATCAGAAGATATGCTTCACCAAAATGAAGAAGTAACCAAGAGAAGTAAGAAGCAATGGAGATCCAGCAAAAGAAGCGGCAAAGGGACTTCCCAGGAAGACATTAAGGAAAATGCCCACAGCAGAGTTACGGAGAAGATGGAAAACTCTAGATTAGAACAGTACGACAGAATGATTTAGAAGGAATCTCTCTAGTGGGAGGAAAAGTAGAATGAAAAGATTAACTAAAAAAGTTAAACTCAGTGGAGAGGGTGTAGGAAGATTTCCCTAAAATTCAAAGAAAGCCAACCAAATTTTAATAAAGTTTATTGACACAGAATTAATATATAATAAACTATTTATCCATTTAATGTGTACAATTCAATGGAATTTTCACTTGTATATAACCCATGAAATCAATACCATATCAGGACGGAAATATTTTCATTTCTGTAGCCCACAAAGGATTTATCCTATCTGCAGAACATCTATTCCTCTGTCATCAGCTTCCAGAAACCAAGGATCTTCTTCCTTTCACTGTATATTAGTGTTCACTTTTTCTAAATTTATATAAATGTAATCAGATAGTAAATACTGTTTTTACTTAGTATAACTATCTTGAGATTTACTCATACTGCTGTGTCTTATTGATAACTTATTCTTCTTATTGCTGAGAAGAGTTTAATAATGCTGGATATAATATATTTTACTTATTCATACCTGTGGTTGGTCAAAAGTTCATGTCTTGTAAGGATACAAACTTTTACTTCTTTTGACTTAGAAATGGGCTGACTGACTGATAAACAGTTAACTTTACAGAACTGACAAAAGTAGCTGCAATCATTTTACATTCTTACTGGCAGTCCATCAAATCTACTTATTACTCCACATCCTTGTTTGATTTACTTATAGGATCTCTATTCTGTTCCCCCGATCTATAATGTCTATTCTTACTCCAAAACCAGTATTTTAATTATTGCTGCTTAACAGCAAATCTTGAAATCATGTAGTAGTACATCCTCAAACTAAACTCTTCTTTTAAAAACCTGCTTTGGTTAGTCTAGGTAGTTTCCATTACATAATTTATGCTTCCAGATAAATTGTATTACCAAGGACATTAATATCTTAGGTTTTCTATTGATTATTAAGATGTGATATTTTAACAATGCTGAGCCTTCTAATCTATGGACCTAATATCTCTCCATTTAGGTCTTTATCTTGACAATCTCAAAAACCAGTATTTTAATTATTGCTGCTTAACAGCAAATCTTGAAATCATGTAGTAGTACATCCTCAAACTAAACTCTTCTTTTAAAAACCTGCTTTGGTTAGTCTAGGTAGTTTCCATTACATAATTTATGCTTCCAGATAAATTGTATTACCAAGGACATTAATATCTTAGGTTTTCTATTGATTATTAAGATGTGATATTTTAACAATGCTGAGCCTTCTAATCTATGGACCTAATATCTCTCCATTTAGGTCTTTATCTTGACAATCTCACACAGCTTGCAGGTAACAGTGTCCAAAGTACAGTATACAATATTAGACTGATTCCTGAAGTAGTTTTTTTTATGCTACTGTGTATGGAATTGTTTTCAAAATTCAGTTCGTGTTTACAAAGAGTTCACACACCACAAATGAAAGATCCTGCCTGTCGCAATGAAAATCAAAGATCCTACATGCCATAAACAAGATGCAGCACAGCCAAATAAATATTTTTTAAAAGTCAGTTTGCTTAGTGTATACAATTATACATTTTCTAATTGTATATTAACCTTATAATCTACAGGGTTCCCTTGTGGCTCAGCTGGTAAAGTAAAGAACCCGCCTGCAATACAGGAGACCTGAGTTCGATCCCTGGGTTGGGAAGATCTCTTGGAGAAGGGAAAGGCTACCCACTCCAGTATTCTGGCCTGGAGAATTCCATGGACTGTACAGTCCACAGGGTCACAAAGAGTCAGACAAGACTAAGCGAGTTTCACTTATATTCTACAAGATTGTAGAATCTTGCAAAATTCACTTAGTAGTTCTCAAAGCTGTTTACCTCATAAATTTGAAGGAATTTAAAGAACAACGTTGGGCTTCCCTGACAGCTCAGTTGGTAAAGAATCCACCTGCAATGCAGGAGACTCCGATTCGATTCCTGGGTCAGGAAGATCCGCTGGAGAAGGGATCAGTTCAGTTCAGTCGCTCAGTGTCCGACTTTTTGTGACCCCATGAATCACAGCACACCTGGCCTCCCTGTCCATCACCAACTCCCAGAGTTCACTCAGACTCATGTCCACTGAGTCAGGAAGGGATAGGCTACCCTATTATTACCCTATTATTATTAATTATTATTATTACCCTATTATATAGTATTCTTGGGTTTCCCTTGTGGCTCAGCTGGTAAAGAAGCCACCTGCAATGAAGGAGACCTGGGTTTGATCCCTGGGTTGGGAAGATCCCCTGGAGAAGGGAAAGGATACCCACTTCAGTACTCTGACCTGGAGAATTCCAAAGACTGTATAGTTCATGGGTCTCAAAGAGTCAGATACAGTTGAGCGATGTTCACTTTCACTTTCAGAGAATGATGTCACCTGCAAATAGCTTTACTTTAGCCTCTCTGATATATATATATATATATTTTTTGCCTTACTGAAATGACCAGGATGTCCAGAACAATGTTAAACAGAAGTGGTAAGGGCAGATTATCTTTGCCCTATACCTAATCTTAGGCGAAAGGCATAGTATTTCACCATTAAGCTTGATGTCAGTTTTGTGTTTCTGTGGATGTCTTTTATTAGCTTGATGTTATTTCTAGTTCTCTAAGAATTTTTATTTTCAATACTAAGTAGGATTTAATTTTGTCAAACACTTCTTTTTTACTTGTCTGCCTTTACTGAAATTTGTTACAAATTTTTCTCTTTCATTTGTTAAAACAGTGAATTAAAATGACTGAGGCATGGTTATACTGCCCACATAATGTGTGTTGTAAAGAGTCTGTGTAAGATTCGGATTATTTCATTGAATCTACGAAAGAATATGGTGGTGAAATCCTATGGGTGTGTTTTCTTGGTTAGGCAGGAATTAAAAAATTCAGTTTTAGACATTGGCTTATTTACATTTTTAGTTTCCTAAAAGCAGTAAGAGCGGAAAATATAACCCTGTGCTGTGCTTAGTCTTTCAGTTGTGTCTGATTCTTTGCAATCTCATGGACTGCGGCCCACCAGGCTCCCCTGTCATGGGGACCCTCCAGGCAAGAATACTGGAGTGGGTTGCCATGCCCTTTTCCAGGAAAATAGAACCTTATTATTTACCCACATACTTATTTTCTCTATGCTCTTCATTAGCTTCTAAAGATCTGAGTTTGCCTCTAGTGTATTTCCCTTCAGCAAGAAAAACTTCCTTTAGCATTTCTTGTTGAGGCAGGCCCACCCACAACAAGTTCTCTTAGTTTTCCTTCATCTGAAAACATCTTTATTTCATTCCATTCTTGAAGGATAATCTTCACTGAATACAGAGTTCTGAATGGAAAGCTTTCTGTCTTTGAGCCCTATGGTCTAATGAGAAGTGTAAGCTAACCTGGATCACTGTCCCCAGTATGCATGGCATCTCTCTATGGCTACTTGCAGCATTTCGAAGCCTTTGGTATTCACAGTTTGACTATGATTATCCTGTTATGTGTCTGTGAAGTTTCGTGAATCTGTAAATTTATATTTTTCACCAAATTTGCTAAGATTTTACTATAATTTCTTCAATTTTTTTACCCTTTCCCCTCTCCTGAGACTTCTAAAGGCCATTTAATTAGAAATTGCCTCAGAGATCCCTGACATTCTGTTCATTTAAAATCATACACAAAATCCTAAACATCTGTTATTGAGAATGACTTCTTTTGCTCTAAATTCAAAATCTTGATTTTCTGTCATCTTCATCTGCTACAAATCCTATGCAGTGAATGTTTTTCATTTGTCATTCCTTTCAGTCCCATTGGTTCTTTTTTATGTATTCTTTGTCTCTTCTTAGTTTCACCTACCTTTTATTCATTATAAGCATATTTTCTTTTACCTCAAAAAATTATAATTTACCTCAAATTATTATAAAAATAATTTTATTTTAAAACCTTTCTCAGATAATTCCAATATCTTAAACTTCGCATTTATTCATGTCTTTGCCCTTGAGAATGTGTTTCAATTTCCTGGCTCTTTGTATGTTGAGTGAGTTTATCTTGGACATTGTGAATGTTAGGTTGTGAACTCTGGATTCATCGTATTATTCTGAAAAATACTATTTTTGTTTCAAAACAAAAATAGTGGGCAAAAATTTTTGCAGGACAATTCTTTTGTGTGTTTAATGGGCAGCATCTAGGACCTTAGTTCAAAAGGTTTTGGTGTGGCCTGTACATACACTGTTGAGAATCAGGTACAAATGTGCGCAGATGGTTAAACTCAGAATTTGTGGTTCTTCTTCTCTGGCTCTTTTTTTTTTCTGGATTATTCATTAACTGTGCCCCTTCTGGTTCTCATAGTTAAAAAGATGGCAATTTTCTTTAAAGGAGTTTCAGCATCCCCAAGTCTCTGCCACAGCAGTAACTCAGGTAACATCCCAGACTGCTTTCCATTTGCCTCATGCATGCATGGCTCAGGAGTCAGCCAGAGACTTGGGGAGAGTTTATATACACAATTTTGAGTCCCCCTTCTTTGGCTTCTCATTTGCGGATTCCCTCATTCTCCAGCAGTCCCAGATAGCAAGAAAGAGGAAATAACTTGTGCTTTTGTTTGTCTACTGCTCCCCATTAGTATCTATCCAGCAGAGATTGTTAGCCCTGGCAATGGCAGTCAGCTCCAGTTTCCATATTCATTTAGAATTCCCCAAACCAGACTCACTGAAGTCTAAGGGGTCGGGGAGGACAGGCTAAGCAGCATGCTTATTTGTGCCACAGAATCACAGAAAGAATAAAAGAATGAGAATTAGTAATATGAAGCTACAAACAGGTTGATTAAAAGAAACAATTAGTCTGCCTAGACAACATCTAGAAAAATAGACAAACTACCACTCCAGCAGATTAGAGGTTTTCCATTAGGGTACGTTAAACTGAAGGAATCCCTAAACTAATGGATATCAAGGAAGGCTGACAAAAGGGTGCAATATTTAAAAGAGGAAGACAAAGTCTATAGTGAGTAATAAGATCCCACTCCCACCACAAGATTCCACCTATCCAAAGCAATCAAGGAGTCTGTCAAGGCTGTATATTGTCACCCTGCTTATTTAACTTCTATGCAGAGTAGATCATGAGAAACGCTGGACTGGATGAAGCACAAGCTGGAGTCAAGATTGCCGGGAGAAATATCAATAACCTCAGATATGCAGTTGACACAGTCCTTATGGCAGAAAGTGAAGAACTAAAGAGCCTCTTGATGCAAGTGAAAGAGGAAAGTAAAAAAGTTGGCTTAAATCTCAACATTCAGAAAACTAAGATCATGGCATCTGGTCCCATCACTTCATGGCAAATGGATGGGGAAAACAGTGGAAACAGTGACAGACTTTATTTTGAGGGGTTCCAAAATCACTGCAGATGGTGACTGCAGCCATGAAATTAAAAGAAGCTTGCTCCTTGGAAGAAAAGTTATGACCAACCTAGATAGCATATTCAAAAGCAGAGACATTACTTTGCCAATAAAGGTCCATTTAGTCAAGGCTATGGTTTTTCTAGTAGTCATGTATGGATGTGAGAGTTGGACTATAAGTAAAGCTGATCACCAAAGAATTGATGCTTTTGAACTGTGGTGTTAGAGAAGACTCTTGGACTGCAAGGAGATCCTATTAGTCCATCCTAAAGAAAATCAGTCCCGAGTACTCATTGGAAGGACTGATGTTGAAACTCTAATACTTTGGCCA
Organism: Madoqua kirkii; assembly: GCA_006408675.1. NCBI lineage: Eukaryota > Metazoa > Chordata > Mammalia > Artiodactyla > Bovidae > Madoqua > Madoqua kirkii. Next base: position 40,872 of record SJYC01031734.1, on the reverse strand, counting down.
CCTGACATGAAGAACTGACTCATTTGAAAAGACCCTGATGCTGGGAAAAATTGAAGGCAGGAGGAGAAGGGGATGACAGAAGATGAGATGGTTGGATGGCATCACCAACTCAATGGACATGAGTTTGAGCAAACTCCTGGAATTGGTGATGGACAGGGAGGCCTGGCGTGCTGCGGTTCATGGGGTTGCAAAGAGTCGGATATGACTGAGCGACCGAACTGAATTGAAAGTAATCAAGGCTCCTAGATATATGGGTGATTCCTGGGCTAGAACAGGTAAGGTACACAATGAACTTGGAAAATCTTGAGCCTAAAAGTAAGGGGGTACTGTTTAGAGGTAGGGAGGTGGTCCTGGGGGAGAATGTCAAAAAGACCAAAGAAACAGCTCTAAAGAACTTTAGTTAACCAAATCAAGGGCAATTAGATAATCAAAATACCTAAGTACAGTAGTGGATTACAGTTCACTGAATAATTCAAGAATATATGAGTCCATTCTGTTAACAAATGAAACAAAAGCAGAGGGCTTTCAGAACTGGAAAATCTCCATTTTGCAACCATTACAGAAATCACTGGGTTAGGCAGGCATCATAAAAGATTATTAAATCAAAAAGGGGAAAAAGTCTGAAGAAGAATAGGATTTTTATACATGGTCTTAAATGTCTTCCCAGAGAGCTAACATTTTAATTTCAAGAAAAAGAACAGTCACTATAAGCAGGAAAACTGGACAATCCCTTGATTGGATGATTGAAAGTAACATCACATGAGATGCAGACAGAAACACGTGCCTCTGCTGTGGTGTCCTGAGAAGGATATCATATCATCTGGTAGTTATTTTACCAAGGATGAACAACCTGTATCTAATCATGAAAAACTGTAAGACAAACTCTCAATGAATAAAATTCTATGAAATAACTAGTCTATATTTTTTAAAAACATGAATGTTGTGCCAGGCAAAGAATGGCTAAAGAACTGCTCCAGATTTTAAAAAAACAGAGAGAGACATGAAAATTAAATGCAATATATACGCTGAACTGGATTCGGACTGGGAGGAAAAAATATGCTATAAAGGAAACTGCTGGAATAAGTGACAAATGTAGACTGTAGATTAGAAAAAGGTATTATATGAAACTTCTTATATTTTTGATAGCCAAATTACATACTTAGTAAGAGAATATCTTTTGGAAATTATATACTAAAGTATGCATGATGTATACTATGTATTCTCATGACCAAGAAAAAAAAGTGTGTGTGTGTGTGTAGAGGGAAAAAATGGTGAGTGTGTGTGTGTGTGTGTGTGCACGCAGAGGGAAAATATGGTGAAAAGAAAATAATGTTAAAATACTGCTGATCACTTATTGGTCTTTTGGCTAAGACCAAGAGTAACATGCTGGTGAATCTAGGTGTTCTTGGGAGTTATCTACATTACTCTGACAACTTTGCTATATGAAGTTATTTTAAAATAAAAAGTTAAAAATGATACATTAAAAGATACCCATAATCAACTCTATGCTTTCTCTACTGTCAACAGTTCCCTGTGAGAGTCAGTTGCTCAATCTCTCCTTGTATCTCACTGTCAAGGGGAGCCAATGTCATCAAACATTTGAGAAAACTTCTAACATTAAAATCAAAGACTAAACACACCAGGGGCGAGGGGAGAGGGGAGAATTTGGAGGAAATCAATGATGTAAGGACCAAAAGATAAATTTATACACACATACACACAATGTGATTTATGCACACACAAACATGCACAACTTGTAACTCCCAACACGCCCTCTTCCTTGACATGTTGACTTTTGAGTTAACTGCCTCCTCCATCTTCTCTTGAACGCCTAAGAGACATCTCAATATATCCAAAACTGATTAGCTGATTTACTTCCCACACTTCTCCTCTTGCAGGCTTCCCTCCATATTTCTGTAAATGGTAACTATGGGTTGCTTAGACCTTAAATCATCTGACTCCTCATGTTCCTCACACCTCACAAGGATTCCATCAACAAATCTGCAAATTTATCAGCTCTACCCTCAGAATAATCTGGAATCCAACCATTTCTCATAATCTTCACCAACACAACTCTGGTCCAAGCCACCACTGTTTCTCATCTGCATTACTTGCAAAAGCCTCCTACGGCTGCCTGATTTTATTTTCTTGCTTCCGTTCCTGCCTCCGACAATTTATTCTTAACACAGCAGCCAAAAGTGATCCTGTTACAAGGATCAAATCACTCCTCTGCTCAAGCCTCCAATAACTTCCCAGCTCACTCAGCATGAAAGCCAAAGTACTTATAACGACTCACAGTCAGGCTCTACGTGGTCAGGTCCCAAACCTCCTGCCTTCTTTGTCTATTCCACTCCAGCCCTACAGGCCTGCTTACAATTGTTTCAAGTGGTCCAGGAGGGTCTTTACAACTGCTGCTCCTTTCCCGGTCACCTCTCCATGCACTCCTTTTTGTCTTTGAAATTTCTTTTCAAATACCTCATTTCACTTATAAAAATTGCCCCTTTATCTCTAAAATATGGACAAATCTTACAATTTGATATCAACTAAAACTGGCAATGTGGCATATAAAATAATGGCTTATTGTAAATTTAGTGGCATCAAACTCCTTAAAATACCAGTTAATACTTTGCGAGGGAAACCTTCCTAGATCACCCTATAAAAAATGATGCTTAAAAAACAAAACATATGTGTTAGTTTAAGAGAGCAGATTTGAGAACAGATTCCCAGACAAGGTCACTCTGATTAATTTCAAGGCCCCTAGCTGCAAATTATCTTCCCCCAGTTTTTTGTTTTTGTTCCCTCCAACTGTAAGGAGGCCTGTATGGCTGGAGTGGAGCAGACAAAGAAGGCAGGAGGTATGGGACCTGACCACGTAGAGCCTGACTGTGAGTCGTTATAAGTACTTTGGCTTTCATGCTGAGTGAGCTGGGAAGTTATTGGAGGCTTGAGCAGAGGAGTGATTTGATCCTTGTAACAGGATCACTTTTGTAAACCAAATTTGCAAATCTTCAGAAAAATATACAGGAAAAGAAAATTATAAGTATTCATTATTCAAGTTTTTTAACATATTGACTTAATATACCCTCTGGGTAGTTTGTCTCTTATTTTTAACCTCAATTTTGATAATTTCTGAATAAACAAAATGGTTTCAATTTCTATCCTCAAATAAAGGGCTGACCATGATCCAGGCAGCCTCCATTTTTTCATTTTTCATATGCTTTGACGTGAGTGCTGTCCAAGTAGTGCTAGTACTGGCTAGTAGTCACTAGTAGTCACTAGCCAGGTGTGACTGATTTAAACCGAGATGTGCTAGAAGTGTAAAATATCAATACACTCTGCATTTTGAAGGCTTGGCACAGAACATCTTAGTAATAATATTTTATGACTATAAATCAGGATAATATTTTAGATATATATAGTCAAATAAAATATAATAAATTAATCCTTTGTAACTTTTAATTACATGTATGTGACTTGCCAGGTGGCACTAGTGGTAAAGGACCTGCCTGCCAATGTGGGAGACGAAAGAGACGTGGGTTCGATCCTTACATCAGGAAGATCCCCTGGAGGAGAGCAGAGCAACCCACTCCAGTATCCCCACCTGGAAAATCCCCACGGAGGAGCCTGGTGGGCTACAGTCCACAGGGTCTCAAAGAGTCCAACGCAACTGAAGCAACTTAGCACATAGCACGTGTGGCTTGCACTTGGGACTCACATTATATTTCTACTAGACAAACGTGATCTAAAGCATTCATTTATCTATCTATCCATGTAACCAACTAACAGATAAAATGGTTATGAGTACCTCTGACTTACCAAGTACTAGTCAAGGCACCCAGGATACAGTGATGAGGAAAAACAGGCGTAGTCCCTAACTCCAGAGCTCACATTAACCAAATCATAAGGACTGTAAAACTTCAACCGCAGTTACAGATAAGAAAGGTGTACTGTTTAAGAAAGCCTATAATAAAGAAGTAACCTAGTCAAGGAAACCAAAGAAGCCTTCCAAAGTAGTAGTACTTCTATTGGTACTACTTAGAGGAAGTACTCTAAGCACTGCCAATAGAGGAAGGATAAAATGGAATAAAGTAAGAACATTCCAGAGAGCAAGAAAAGAACATGTAAAGATCTGTGGCAGGAGAGATGAAGCCTAGATCAGGCACTGAAAGAAGAGCAGCATGACTGGAGGTAATACCATGACGGGGAATCCGGTGAGATGAGGTTTAAGGAGGCAGACAATACAAAACCTTGTAAGACAGGAAAGGCTGAGGCTGAAGGTACTTTTCTTTCCTCACTGGGCCTGAAATATCTCATTTCACTTAGAAATTTAGATATATTCTCTCATCTTAAATTACTTGAGGAGACATTAATAATAGACTCAAAACAAAATTCCAGTGCTACAAAAGTGTTCTGTACAGTCTTGTGTAATGTAGGAGTTCATGTACCCCTGTGCAAATCTGATGAAACTTTCAAACTCCTCAGATCAATATTTTCAAAAGTATAAAACAAAATACCTAGATTATGAAGGAAGTAGATTATATAAAACTCATAATGAAAGTTTAAAATCAGTATATAATAATATATGTATTAGCTTACATGTGTTAGTCCCTTAGTCATGTCTGACTCTTTGCGACCCCGTGCCAGGCTCCTCTGCCCATGCGATTCTCCAGGAATGAATACTGGAGTAGGTTGCCATTTCCTTCTTCAAGGGGATCTTCCTGACCCAGAGATTGAACCCGCATCTCCTGCACTGCAGGCAGATTCTTTACCATCTGAGCTATAGGGAAGTCCTATTTGCTTATATTAACAAATTAACAGCAAGAGGCAGGTAGTGATATTTTGAGATATCTGCAATATATGTCATGCCATGTGATGCTATCTGTTGGTGAAAAAGTCACAGATACAACATTACTGTGATTTCTGTCTGCACTAATAATTAAAGAAAATGACAAATATCAGCTAAAAGTTAGTGACATAAAATTATAATATTTTCTCACCATCTTTGCAAATCCCTTGTGAACTTGTAATGAAATTTTATTGGTAATGGTCTACAACTAAATAGAGGATAACCTACCTGTCACAAGAATGATAAAAAGCAAACTTCTGCATCCATGCACATTTCCTATTATGATAAAGTTACACTATTTCATAGTAAGTAAACTAATTTAAATCAACATCATATGCGGCACTCTACTTAAAACATATCTTGGGCCAGACATAACTTTATTTAGTTCCAGTCATCTTTTTCCCAGGGGGGCTTCCCAGGTGGCACTAACAGTAAAGAACCCTCCTGCCAGTGCAGGGGACATAAGACACCCAGGTTCAGTCCCTGGGTCGGAAGAATCCCCTGGAGAAGGAAGTGGCAACCCACTCCAGTATTCTTGCGTGGAGAATCCCTTTGACAGAGGAGCCTGGTGGAATATAGTCCATGGGGTCACAAAGAGTTAGACACAACTGAAGCAACTAGGCACACATGCATCTTCTTCAATAATTCTGAAAAACATCTAACAACTTTTGAAAATCAAATCCACATCAGAAATAAAAAATTTTGCTATTATTCAACTGACAGCCTTTTATAAAGGCATTATGCTAGGCACCAGAAATCCTAATTCAGTAAAGGAACTTTAATTCAAAATAACTGACTGCAGTGCTCGCTTCGGCAGCACATATACTAAAAATTGGAACGATACAGAGAAGATTAGCATGGCCCCTGCGCAAGGATGACACGCAAATTCGTGAAGCGTTCCATATTTTTAAAACTCTGGATTATAAAAAAAAAAAAAACACAATTGATTGCAGAATCCCAAATACACTATATTTATAATGAAAACACTACTAGTATGTTCCCAAATTTTACCACAGTTTTATTTAACTGTAACTGCTTTACGATCAAAGTACATTTTAATGACCTTTGCTTTGAAAAAACTGATTCCTTCCAAGTCTTCTAAATAGTAAAAACAACAACTTAATAACCTGAAAATATTCATGTCTTTGCCAAAACAGATTTACCTTCACATAGAACCTGCAAATACAACAGGAATCTGTTTTTAACAAGTCTTCTAGATGATTCTAGATGAACACATGTTTGGGAATAACTGGGCTAAAGGAAATCCTTCCACCTTGCAACACGAGTGGACAAACTATTTCTCCCAAAATAAAAATCAAAGGCACAAACAAGATAAAAGCATACATAAACGATAAATATACAATATAAGGTAATCTCTATTTGCTTCTGTGTAAGGAGATTATTATGATGAGTAAAGCATTTGGCATGCAGAATAAGTAGCACAACTCTTACTACCTAATCGTTAGTCTGTCCATTTTCCTTTTCTAAAAATCTTATAGTTCAGATATAAGGACAAGAAGTGGTTCTTTGAAAACCTGTGGTTTAGGTTGAGCCCAGAGGAAAGATAGGTGTCTGATAATGGATGAGGAAAAAGACATTCTATTATAGGTAATGGAGAATTCAATGGGCAATTTTAGCAGAGAATGCCAAGATTAGTTAGACAACAGTCAGGTTAGTGTAGAGGATGTTCACTTTTTCTCCTTATAACTATTTCTTTCTGAGACAATCCCTAGCCTCAACAGTTTCCCAAAGTCTGCAACCTTGACACACATTATCCATTTAAATTGCCAGCAATAAGAGCACAACAGTAATTTCTCTTCTTTTATATTAATATATCATCACTTGATCTCAAAGTCAGATCAACTATCAAAGTAGAGAGAGGAAGCAGTTAAGAAAATTAGATGGAATAAACCACCAGTTCATGTCCATTTTCTTACTTGAGCACAACTTCTCTTCTTGCTTTAGGAAAGTGGTTCTAAAACTAGCACACATCAGAATTATTTAAAGGGTTTGCCAAGACAGAACTGCTGTTGTTAGTCACTAAGTCATGTCTGACTCTTTGCGACCCCATGAACTGCAACACACCAGACTTCCCTGTCCTTCACTATTTTCCTAGAGTTTGCTCAAACTCATGTCCAGAGAGTCAGCGATGCTATCCAACCATCTCATCCTCTGCCAGCCCCTTCCTCTCTTGCCCTCAATCTTTCACAGCATCAACTCTTCACATCAGGTGGCCAAAGTACTGGAGCTTCAGCATCAGTCTTTTCAACGAATATTCAGGTTGATTTTCTTTAGGACTGACTGGTTGGATCTCCTTGCGGTCCAAGAGACTCTCAAGAGTCTTCTCCAACACCACAGTTCAAAAGCATCAATTCTTTGGCGCTCAGCCTTCTTTATAATCCAACTCTCACATCCATACATGACTACTGGAAAAATCACAGCTTTGACGAGATGAACCTTTGTCAGCAAAGTAATGTCTCTTTTAATACACTGTACCGTCTCTTTTAATACATTGTCTAGGTTTGTCACAGCTTTTCTTCCAAGGAGCAAGAGTCTTTTTAATTTTATGGCTGCAGTGACGATCTGCAGTGATTTTGGAGCCCAAGAAAATAAAATCTGTCATTTTTTCCCCATCTATTTACCATGAAGTGATGGCACAGGATGCCATCATCTTAGTTTTTTGAATGTTGAGTTTCAAGCCAGCTTTTTCACTCTGCTCTTTCACCTTCATCAAAAGGCTCTTTAGTTCCTCTTCACTTTCTGCCATCTGTATATCTGAGGTTATCAATATTTCTCCTGCTAATCTAGATTCCAGCTTGAACTTCATCAAGCCCAGCATTTCGCATGATGTACTCTGCATATAAGTTAAATAAGCAGGGTGACAATATATAGTCTTGACATACTTCTTTACCAATTTGGAACCAATCCATTGTTTCATGTCTGGTTCTAACTGTTGCTTCTTGACTTGCATATGGATTTCTCAGGAGGCAGGTAAGGTGGTCTGGTATTCCTATCATTTGAAGAATTTTCCACAGTGACTATGGTATCCACACAGTCTTAAGGTTTTAGCATAGTCAATGAAGCATAATGCTGGACTTTATAACCAGAAGTTCTTACTCATTAGGTCTGAGGTAGGGCTTGAGAATTTGTATTTCCAACAAGTCCACAGCTGACACTGATACTACTGGCCCTCTGCTTATGTTCTTCTTATTTAATATTTCCTTATTTTGAAGTGGTACATTTTCAAGAAGAAAGGTCTGTGGAATGTTTGTTTTTTTCTTATTATGAGAATTTTCAAACATATGCAAAAATAATGAACTCCCATGCCACTATTCAGCTTCAACAATTAACTCATAGTCATTTTCATTTCATCAACACCCTCTACCAATTCATGCCTAAATAAATAGATTATTCTGAAGCAAATTCAAAACATAACATTTCATCCATAGATATTTAATTATGTATCTCTAAAATAAAACACTTTTCAAAAACCACAAGAAGTAAGTTTTTTAAGATCTTCATATTTTAAAATGCTTTCAGTTTAGTTCAGTCGCTCAGTCGTGTCCGACTCTCTGCGACCCCATGAATCGCAGCTCCGGCAATCTTGATTCCAGCTTATGTTTCTTCCAAGTCCAGCATTTCTCAAATCTGCCTTATACTTCCTTAGTGGTTCAGCTAGATACAGAACTCACTGTTGAAAATATTTCTTCAGAAGGCAAGCATGACCTTTTCCATTTTACCTACCAGGGTTGTTCTCAAAAAGCCCACAGTTATTCTGAATCCTTGTCCTTTGTTCTGATCTTCCCCCCAACCCCCTTGAACCATTTAGGATATTTTTTCTCTGAAGTGGTCTGACTCATCTCAAAATATGTCTTTCATGATTTGTTTGTTTTTCACCTATTATGTTGGATCTTCATTGGCCCTTTCAGTATGAGAATCCATGTTCTCAACTTCTGTAAATGTTTCTCATATTCTTGCATTGAAAGTTGTTTTATTTTCTCTCTTTCTGAAGCTCCCACAGTTCACATATCAAATCTCTTTCTTTAGTTTACCTTTTCTCCTATTTCCTATCCTTTTGCTTTTTGCTACTTTTTGGGAAATGTGCATAATTCTACCTTCCAATTTGTCTGATTTTTTAAATCACTGACCATATTAATCATTTCGAAGAGCTCTTTTTTACCTTCTTCCTTTCTTATAGTATACCTTTTTGGACTAATGATTCCAAATACTCATCTTAGCTCTTTGAGAAAAGTAACAAATTTTCTTATTTGTGGAATATTTGAGTAATCTATTGCCTAGTATTACATTTACTCTCTTGATTTCATTTATACTGAAAACTTTTCTCACAGGCCTGGTAGTGTTGACTGTTTATTTCTAAAAGTGAGGGATCTAAAAGCTGCCTGGAAGCTGCAAGGCTATGGGTAGTTTAATCAAAGATGGGATTCACTGTGGGATGATCTAGGTAGTTGGGTGACTTTGTTGGGAAAGTTCCAGTGCTATTGTCAGGTATTTCCTCTAAGGTTGGTCAGATTCTCCAGAGAAGACTCTAGCAACTTCCTCCTCTGAGGATGAAAGTTTATTAACTAGTGTTTCGTGAATCAAGTTGGGAATAGGAATGGGATGGATTAGAGGGAGGTCTCAATATTTTATCAGCATACTTCGTTTCATCTCCCTTTATTCAGTGATTCCTTGCTTTCATTTTTTTCTAGTGCACATTCCCCCACTTTCCAACCCAGAGAACACTATTTTATCCACTCTAAAGAAACAATTCACCATCTTTTGTCAGGTGGGGGGTGGGTCAATTATCCAACTGCACAAAGTTGTGTGAGAAAAGTCTGAGGATGTGATTGTTTCTTAAGTTTACATTTGACTCATCTTGCTTATTTACAACTTCCACTCTCATTTCAAGAGGTATCGGTACTACTAAAGTATTACATGATTGTGACGTAAATCAAGTTCACAGAACTCCCAACTCATAGCTTAGGAGCTGGATTTCTCAGATCTACAAACTCACTTAGCACTTGTCCATGTTTTACCAACTTCTAAAACTCTGTCTTATATTGTCTCCTTGGGGCTTCCCTAATGGCTCAGATGGTAAAGAATTTGCTAACAAAGTGGGAGACCTGGGTTTGATCCCTGAGTCAGAAAGATGCCCTGGAGAAGGGAATGGCGACCTACTCCAGAATTCTTGCCTGGAGAGTTCTATGGACAGAAGCTACAGTCCATGGGACTGCAAAAGTTCGGACAGGACTGAGTGACTCACACACACATTATTTCTCCTTACCCTTCTCCCTTTCGGGATTAAAACTCCTTTTTTAACTCTATTACTAAAGAGCCTCTCGATGAAGGTGAAAGAGGAGAGTAAAAAAGCTAGCTTAAAACTCAACAAGTCAGAAAACGAAGATCATGGCATGAGGTCCCATCACTTCATGGCAAATAGATGGGGAAACAATGGAAATAGTGACAGACTCTATTTGAGGTGAAGCTACAGTCCATGGGACTGCAAAAGTTCGGACAGGACTGAGTGACTCACACACACATTATTTCTCCTTACCCTTCTCCCTTTCGGGATTAAAACTCCTTTTTTAACTCTATTACTAAAGAGCCTCTCGATGAAGGTGAAAGAGGAGAGTAAAAAAGCTAGCTTAAAACTCAACAAGTCAGAAAACGAAGATCATGGCATGAGGTCCCATCACTTCATGGCAAATAGATGGGGAAACAATGGAAATAGTGACAGACTCTATTTGAGGGGGGGGCTCCAAAATCATTGCAGATGGTGACTGCAGCCATGAAATTAAAAGATGTTTGCTCCTTGGAAGAAAAGCTATGACAAACCTAGACAGCATATTAAAAAGCAAAGATATCACTTTACTGACAAAGGTCCATCTAGTCAAAGCCATAGTTTATCCAGCAGTCATTTTTGGATGTAAGAGCTGGACCATAAAGAAAGCTGAGTGCCAAACAATTGATGCTTTTGAACTGTGGTGTTAGAGAAGACTCCTGAAAGTCCCTTGGACTGCAAGGTGATCAAACCAGTCAATCCTAAAGGAAATCAACCCTGAATGTTCACTGGAAGGACTGATACTGAAGCTGAAACACCAATACTTTGGCAAACTGATGCAAAGAGCTGACTCATTTGAAAAGATCCTGATGCTGGGAAAGATTGAAGGCAGGAGGAGAAGATTATGACAGAGGAAAAGATGGTTGGATTTCATCACCAACTCAATGGACATAGTTTGAGCAAGCTCTGGGAGATGGGGAAGGGCAGGGAAGCCTGGGGCTGTGGTCCATGGAGTTGTAGAGTCGGACACGACTGAGAGACTAAACAACTATTCCTTTTATGGGCAAAGAGATACAGTACATGAATCTTTACCTAGAAGAACTTCCTAATTTTTTAAAAGCCAAATGAAACCTCTTTCATAACAGGAGAAAACCTCACTTCATGAAATTGGGTTTGTATATAAGTTTTCAAGAATTATTACCCAATCCAGTCTCCTTCCCTCAAGACACCACCATCCTTATAGAGATCACCTGAATTTCTGGATGAGTGTCAACTGGTCATGATGTCTTAGCGTCTTGTACCCTCATAATCAATTTATAATGATCTTTTTCTTTCTTAAGTGATAAACCCTCATTTTTTAAAAGACGAAAATACAGGAAAGCATATTTTTAGAAGTAATTTTTGGATAATATATATTCTCTAACTTAGGGACTAAGACCATATCTCATCCTTTTTATCAGCTATGTTTCCTTCCTTAAATGAAGAAAGGACAGAGATTAAGTCTACACAGCAACCACTTCAAGGAAGAAGCTCGAGTAATACCAATCTCCCTAGTGAAATCACTATATGATGAGTTGTTAGCTTGTAGTTTTCAATCTAAAGCTTTGTAATTTTAATTAAATGGCTGTGTGCCACTGAAGGCCAAACTAAAAATCTTGAAATTAAGCAAAATATATATACAAATAGGTTCTAAATAGAAGTTATTTTCTAATGACAGTTACAAAATCAGTCTGTTAGTTTGGCAGAAAATATTACCAAATACATACCTGAAATTATGATCTATGGAATAAAGAGCTTTCATAACTCAACAGCAAGAAGGCAAACAGAAATGAGATTTGAAAAGATGTATTGCCAAAGAGATACAAATAACAAGAGGATGAAAAGATGTACAACATGATTAGTCATTAGGAAAATACAAACTGAAGCCACAATGAGATATCACTATGCAACTACTAGAATAGTTAAGATAAAAAATCAACCAAATAAAAAATTTTTAAAAAGCAATGAAAAAAATACGAGCAACTGGAATTCTAATACACTGCTGGCAGAAATATAAAACGGTACTGCCACTTCGGAACACAGCTTGGCCGTCTCCTACGCAGTTAGACATGCTCTTACCACAGGGCCCAGCAATCTCACTCCTGCTGCTTAACTCGCCTCAGTCGTGCCCGACTCTGTGCGACCCCACAGACGGCAGCCCACCAGGCTCCCCCGTCCCTGGGATTCTCCAGGCAAGAACACTTTGCTGGCAGAAATATAAAACGGTACTGCCACTTCGGAACACAGCCTGGCCGTCTCCTACGCAGTTAGACATGCTCTTACCACAGGGCCCAGCAATCTCACTCCTGCTGCTTAACTCGCCTCAGTCGTGCCCGACTCTGTGCGACCCCACAGACGGCAGCCCACCAGGCTCCCCCGTCCCTGGGATTCTCCAGGCAAGAACACTGGGGTGGGTTGCCATTTCCTTCTCGAATGCATCAAAGTGAAAAGTGAAAGTGAAGTCGCTCAGTTGTGTCCAACTCCTAGCGACCGCATGGACCACAGCCTACCAGGCTGCTCTGTCCGTGGGATTTTCCAGGCAAGAGGACTGGAGCGGGGTGCCACTGTCTTCTCTGAATCTCATTCCTAGGACCCAGCAATTCCCATTCCAAACCCAAAAGAAACAAAACATTATATTTACACAAAGACCTGTACTTGAATTATTAGCAGCTTACTGATGGTAGCCCCAAATTGGAAGCACAGATCAAGTGGGGAATGGATAAACAAACATTGATATATGTACACTGTGGAACAGTACTCAGTAATAAAAAGGAATAAATTAAGGATGCACATAACATGGACAACTCTCCAAAAGCATTACACTAAATGAAAAGTCAGACACAAAGAGCTGCATACTGTATGATTTCATTTTATATAATAATCTGGAAAACGTAAAACTATAAGAACAGTAGTTGCCAGAGATTGGGGATGGAAAGATAACTAATTACAAAGAGGGCAGGGGAGAACTTTTTGGGATGATGAAAATTATCTATGCTCTGTCGTAATGATCACATGACTATATACATTTGTGAAAACTGTAACTGTACACTTAAAAGGGTGCTTTTTACTGAGCATAAATTATACCTAAATATGGTTTTTAAAAAGGCAAAATATGCCTTAACACACATATACACACACAATAAGCAGTAGAACAAAGAAAAAAAAGAGTCAGAAGATGCAGAAAGCATAAAAAGAGCTAGCTATTTAGTATAGTACATATATATATTTTATACTGTACTGGTTTTGCCATACAGCAACATGTATCCACCACAGGTGTACATGAGTTCCCAATCCTGAACCCCCCTCCCACCTCCCTCCCCATACCATCTCTCTGGGTCGTCCCAGTGCACCAGTCTCAAGGATCCTGTATCCTGCATCAAACCTAGACTGGCAATTTGTTTCTTACATGATATTATACATGTTTCAATGCCATTCTCCCAAATCATCCCACCCTCTCATTCTCCCTCAGATTATAGTCCCCCAGACTATATCTATGTCTCTTTTGCTGTCTCACATACAGGGTTATCATTACCATCTTTCTAAATTCCATATATATGTGTTAGTATACTGTATCAGTGTTTTTCTTTCTGGCTTACTACTTCACTCTGTATAATTGGCTCCAGTTTCATCCACCTCATTAGAACTGATTCAAATGTATTCTTTTTAATGATTGACTAATACTCCATTGTGTATATGTACCACAGCTTTCTTTTCCATTCATCTGCTGATGGACATCTAGGTTGCTTCCATGTCCTGGCTATTATAAACAGTGCTGTGATGAACACTGGGGTACATGTGTCTCTTTCAATTCTGGTTTCCTCGGTGTGTATGCCCAGCAGTGGGATTGCTGGGTCATAAGGCATTTCTATTTCCAGTTTTTAAAGGAATCTCCACACTGTTCTCCATAGTGGCTGTACTAGTTTGCATTCCCACCAACAGTGTAAGAGGGTTCCCTTTTCTCCACACCCTCTCCAGCATTTCGTAGACTTTTGGATTGAAGTCATTCTAATTGGTGTGAAATGGTACCTCACTGTGGTTTTGATTTGCATTTCTCCAATGAGTGATGTTGACCATCTTTTCATGTGTTTGTTAGCCATCTGGATGTCTTCTTTGAAGAAATGTCTATTTAGTTCTTTGGCCCATTTTTTGATTGGGTCATTTATTTTCTGGAATGGAGCTGCATGAGTTGCTTGTATATTTTTGAGATTAGTTGTTTGTCAGTTGCTTCATTTGCTATTATTTATACACACACACATAATTTCTTTTAAGTTGTGAAACAGAACTACTTGGTGCAAGGAAACTGCCGATAGGAAAAGCATGAGAACTGTTCCAATATGGCATGTCACATATTTCAATTTTAATAAGTCACTTGCATCTTCGTCTTTGTCTCCCTGTAACAAAAGGCTTTGCCAGCTTCTCCTTTCTTCTTTCAAAACTGCAGGCTTTATTTCTAATACAAGCATATCACAAAATAAACTTAAAGAAATCTGACTGCCTCTTATGTTGCCAAGAAGAAAAGTACAAGTATTTTATGTTATTTTGTTTAATGCACATAATCATTCCATCCTTTCACCACTTAAGAAAGCTGAAGCTCAGAGAAATTTAGTAATCATCTGAAGGCACCTTGAGCCGTAAGAAACAAAGCCAAGATCTAAATCTGGGTTTGACCTGAAAGCCCATGCATGATATATTTTTTAAAGTTTTTATTTTGTACTGGGATACACCGGATTAACAATGTTGTGACAGTTTGAGGTGAACAGCAAAGGGACTCAGTATACATATACATGTATCCATCCTCCCCCAAACTCCCTTCTCATCCAGGCTGCCACATAACATTGAGGAGAATTCCTTGTGCTCTACAATAGGTCCTTGTTGGTTATCCATTTTAAATAAAGCAGTGTATACATGTCCATCCCAAACTCCCTACCTCTTTCCTCTATCTTCCCCCAACCCTGCCCTCAGCAGTCATAAACTCCATAAGTTCCTTCTCTAAATCTGTGACATCTGTGAGTTTGCTTCTGTTTTGTAAGTAAGCTCATTCGTACCATTTCTTTTTAGATTCTGCATATAAATATCATATCATATTTCTCATTCTCTGACTTACTTCACTCAGTATAATGCTTTCTAGGTCCATTCATATTGCTGCAAATAGCACTACTTCATTCTTTTTTAATGGCTGAGTAATATCCCACCATATCTATATGTACACATCTTCTTTATCTATTCCTCTGTTGATGGACATGTGGGTTGCTTTCATGTCTTGAGTATAGTGCTGCAATGAACACTGTATCCTTTCGGATCATGTTCTTCTCTAGATATATGTCCAGGAGTGGGACTACAGGGTCATATGGCAGCTCTATATTTAGTTTTTAAAGGAACACTCATACTGTTCTCCATAGTGGCTGTACCAACTCACATTCCTACCAAAAGTGTAGGATGGTTCCCTTCTCTCCACTCAGTCTCTAGCATTTATAGTTTGTGGATTTTTTTCTGGCTGGTGTGAGATGGTATCTCATTGCAGCTTTGATTTGCATTTCTCTAACAATTAGTTATGTTGAACATCTTTTCATGAACCTATTGGCTATCTATATGTCTTCTTTAGAGCAATGTCTAATTAGTCTTCTTGAATGTGTTGTTTCTGTTAAGCATCACGAGCTGTTTGTAAATTTTGGAGACTAATCCCTTATCAGTCATATCATTTGCAAATATTTTCTTCCAATCTGTGTGCTGTCCTTTCATTTTGTTTACTGTTTCCTTTGCTGTGCAAAAGCTTTTGAGTTTAAGTAGGTCCCATTTCACAGAAGGAAATGGCAACCCACTCCAGTACTCTTGCCTGGAAAATCCCATGGACGAAGGAGCCTGGTAGGCTGTGGTCCATGGGGTCGCTATAGAGTCGGACACAACTGAGTGACTTCACTTTCACATTTCACTTTCATGCTTTGGAGAAGGAAATGGCAACCTACTCCAGTGTTCTTGCCTTGAGAATCCCAGGGACGGGGAGCCTGGTGAGCTGCTGTCTATGGGGTCGCACAGAGTTGGACATGACTGAAGTGACTTAACAGCAGCAGCAGGTCTCATTTGTTTATTTTTATTTCCATTATTCTGATGGAAAAATATATTGCTGAGATTTATGTCAGAGTTTTTGCCTATGTTTTCATCTAGGAGTTTAGTAGTGTCTGGTCTCACATTTAGGTCTTTAATCCATTTTGAGCTTCAAAAAGAATAAAATACTTAGGAATAAACCTACCTAAAGAGACAAAACACCTGAACCCCCCAAAACTATTAAAATGCTGATGAAAGAAACTGAAGATGACATAAACAGATGGAAAAATACACCATGTTTGTGGACTGGAAGAATCAATATCATCAAAATGACTATACTACCCAAGGCAATCAACAGATTCAGTGTAATCTCTATCAAATTACAAATAGCATTTTTCACAGAACTAAAACAACAACAACAAATCTCAAAATCTATACGGAGACACAAACAATCCGAATAACCAAAGCAACCTTAAGAAAGAAAAACAGAGCTAAAGGAATCAGGCTCCCTGACTTTAAGCATTTCAGAAATGAGGATAAAATGCTAAATAAAAAACACTATATATGTATAGCATTGAGAATTAAAGCCATTATAACTTTTAATGGAGCATAAGCTGTAAAACTACAGAATCAATATGCTGTATGCCTGCAAGCAATATATTATAAATCAACTACACGTTTCTTAAAAAGAATAATACTAAACAAAAACTTGTATAAGATCTTGAGAGAAGAGCTTAAAAGATCTTCAGAGAAACTAAAAAAGAAGCTTGTTGCTAATTATTGCAAGCAGGCAAATCTAGGAAATTTTGTGTATTCCTTGTTTTAAGGAAACTTGAATGCTAAAATACAAACTATATTTATTAGAAATTTAACAGAAGACAGTAACAGCAAATCACACATTTTTGTCCTTTTCACTTTATTTAGAAAAAAATTAGTAAAATTTACATATAAGAAGTGTATATCTCAAACAGACCTTCTTAGGATTAAAACAAAAAAAAAAAAAAAACCCTTTTCATCTTAATACGATGCTTTAAACAGTTGTTTTATAAACATTTAACAGTCATGTTCCTTTAAGTATTCTACAAAATCCAGTGTATTGTACATGCATTTTCCCTAAGCTCAGTGATAAAATAACACCAGGTGGGAATGAGGAAACTTGAGTTCTAATTTAACTCTTGATAGTTTGTGTTATTGGTTACACTGCATACCCCCACATTTATATGCTAAAGCCGTAGTCTGAAACATGTCAGAAAGTGGATTTATTTGAAAATAGGGTAACTGGAGATGTAGTTAGTTAGGATGAGGTCACACTGGAGTAAAATAGGCCTCTAATTTAACTAGTGTCCTCATAAAAGGGGGCAATCTGGACACAGTTACATGCACAGGGAGAATGCCATATAAACATGAATGCAGAGACGGGGATGATACATTATCAGCCAAGAAATGCCGAAGACTGTCAGCATACCATCAAAAGCAACAGAAGGAACCAACCCTGACAACATCTTGGTCTGAACGTCTAGCCTCCAGAACTATGAGACAATGAATGTTATTTAATTCAGTAAAGTCAGAGGATGCAAAATTAACATACAGAAATCAGATGCATTTCTACATACTAACAAAGTATCAGAAAGAGAAATCAAGGAAATAATCCAATCTACTGTTGTATGAAAAAGAATCAAGTGCATAGGAATAAACCTACCTAAGGAGGCAATGACTGTGCAACTGAACTGAACTGAACTGAAAGGAGGCAAAACACCTGCACTCAGAAAGAAAAGTATAAGATACTGATGAAAGAAATCAAAGATGACACAAACTGATGGAAAGATATACCAAGTTCTTGGATCAGAAGAATCAATATTGTTGAAGTGGCCATACTATCCAAGGCAATCTACAGATTCAGTGCAATTCTTATCATATTATCAACGGCATTTTTCACAGAACTGGAACAAAAAAATTCTTAAAATTTGTATGAAGATAGAAAAGACCCTGAATAGCCAAAAGAATTTTGAAAAAGAAGAACAGATGTGGAGAAATGACACTCCCTGACTTCAGATTATACTACAAAGCTACAGTCATAAAAACAGTATGGCACAGACACAAAACCAGACAAATAGATCAATGGAATAGGATACAGTCCAGAACCAAACCCAGGCACTTATGGTCAATTAATCTACAACAAAGCAGCCAGGGTTACACAGTGGAGCCAAAAAAATCTCTTCAACTAGTGGTGCTGGGAAAATTGGACAGCTACATATAAAACAATGAAATTGGAACATTTTCTACAGCATGTACAAAAATAAACTCAAAATGGATCAAATGCCTAAATGTAAGACTGAATACTATAAAACTCCTAGAGGAAAACATAGGCAGAACACTCTTTGACATAAACGGCCACAACATCTTCTTGGATCTATCTTCAAGAATAATGGAAACAAAAGCAAAAATAAACAAATGGGCCCTAAGTAAATTTAAAAGCTTTTGCTCAGCAAAGCAAATCATAAACAAAATAAAAAGATAATCTATGGAATGAGAGCAAAATGTCTGCAAATGATGTGACCAATAAAGAGTTTAATTTCCAAAATATACAAACAGCTTATACAGGTCAATGTCAAAAAAACAAAAGCCAAAACAATAAAAGAATGGGCAGAAGACCTGAACAGACATTTTTCCAAAGAAGACATACAGGATGGCAACAGGCATATGAAAAGACATTCAACATATCTAATTATTAGAGAAATGCAAATCAAAACTACAATAAGATTATCTCCTCATACAGTCAGAATGGCCGTCATTAAAAAGTCTACAAATAACAAATGGCAGAGATGGTGTGGAAAAAGGGGAAACCTCCTACACTGTTGTTGGGAAAATTGGTGCAAACACTATGGAAAACAGTACAGAGGTTCTTTAAAAAATTAAAAATAGAGCTGCCGTATGATCCAACAGTTCCATTACTGTGTGAATATATATCCAGAGAAAATGATAATCTGAAAAAAGACATGCACTCCAATGTTCACAGCAACGCTATTTACAATAGCCGAGTCACGGAAACAACCTAAATATCTGCCAACAGATGAAATGATGAAGATGTGGATGTATACACATACACACACAGAGAAAGAAATGGAATATTACTCAGCCATTATGGAGAGGAATGAAATATTGCCATTTACAGTAACATGGATGGAACCAGAAATTATCTATTAACTGAAGTAAATCAGACAGGGAAACATAAATAAATAAATAAATAAATATATCACTTATATGTGGAATCTTAAAAAATGATATAAATGAATTTACAAAACAGACATAGACTCACAGCTATAGAAAACAAATTTATTCACCCAAAGGGAAAGGGTGTGGGGGAGGGATAAATTAGGAGCTGCAAGAAGAAGAAGACGTTTGTATACCCACGGCTGATTCATGGTGATATATGGCACAAACCAGCCCAGTACTGTAAAGCAATTATCCTTCCACTATAAATAAGTAAATTAAAAAAAAAAAATTAGGAGTTAGGAACAGCAGAGACAAACTACTATATATATAAAACAGATAAACAACAAGGACCCAGGGAACTAGATATCTTGTAATAACCTATAATGGAAAAGAATCTAAACATATATTTAAAAAGTTTGTGGTTCTTTATTAATACATTTTGTAATTATATAATTTTGGATACGCTATTTCAAAAGTCTGGGCTCTACATTTCAAATGGCATCTTTTAAAATATTTGTTTTCTTCTAAAACCTTCACCAAATATTTTAAATATTTCTCACTGTATCTAAATATTAGTTATATTATTTGAGTTATACTCAAGTTAAGATGAAGATAATATTTCCAAATGAAAAGCTGAACAGATACTATTAGAGTCTAAAGACAAAAATCCTAGTAGTATAAGGTTCTAGTTTGTTTAGATATTCACTGGCAAATGCTCCTCAAATGAGAATTATCAACTAGTAACCATCTAGTGCTTTTTCTGGTTGATACACTTTCCTCTTCTTCCTTGAGTTCTCATTAACACAGTTCAACAGAGCAAAATTGCACATTTGATAAATGGCCAACTTCTTGGATTTCTTACTAATCTGTAGTTCCTCACAGATGATCAGTTATGACCCTCTTCATAACTGGTGATATCCAATTTGCTGAATATCAACTTAAATTATTATTTTCTACTTTAAAATCCCACATAAAATTTTTAAAAATTAAAAACAATTTTTTTCTTCCAGTTTTACTGAGAGATAGTTAATTCAAAGACTGTTTAGATCCAACTACTCTTTATCTGGCACTTAAAAATTTTTTGTTTCATGATCATCTTCAATTTTGAATACCTTCTCCCCTTCCTGTTGGCTTCTTTAATTGTGCCAGGATCTTTCATCTCCTCCCTTAAAACCTTTATTTACCTAAGAGCCATTTGGTTTATTTTTTTTTCCCCCAATGTAGCAATAAAGATTTTCATTACCTTTTTTTTCTGTCTGAAAATATTAGAACACTAAATTGGTGTACAAATTTCACTGTTATGTGTGTGTGTGTGTGTGTGTGTGTGTGTGCTCAGTCTTGTCCGACTCTTGGTGACCCCATGGACAGACTACAGTCGTCAGGCTACTCTGACCATGGGGTTTTCCAGGGAAGAATACTGGAGCATGTTGCCATTTCCTACTCCAGGGGATCTTCCCAACCCAGGGGTTGAACCTGTGTTTCCTTCATCTCCCACAATGGCAGACGGATCCTTTACCACCCACTTGGGAAGCCCCAAATTTCACTATATCCAACCTATAATAATAATAGAAAACCCATTCGCTTAAATAAGTTTTAGATAGTAGGTATACAAAGTCAGATACCTAAGATGAGATTGGGGCTACAGACAGAGCTTAGACAAACCAATTCTTTTTGTTTTTGGACCGGGTCTTTGTTGTGGCCGGCCATATCTTTAGTTGTGATGTACAAACTCTTAGTTGTGGTGCGTGGGACCCAGTTACCTGACCAGGGATGGGACCTGAGCCCCCTGCATTACAAGTGCGGAGTTTTAGCGACTGGACCACCAAGGAAGTCCCCAAACCAACTGTGAAGACATTACTATTTCCATCACTCCAAAAATCTGTACTACCTACTTCCTGAAACACTGTCTAATCTCAATAACCACAAACAAGCCATTTCTCTTATTTTCACAAAACCACCATTAGTAGTTTAAAGAACTGATGAAAGAAATGTTAGCAATGTAATTTTTAAATATGATACAAAAAGAACGACTAGGCAAACCAACAGAACAAAAAAGAGTCCAGAAACTACCTCAAATACACATGGTAATGTAATACACAATAAAGATGACATTTCAAGTCAGTGGGGAAAAGGTGAATTTTTCAATTAATGGTATTTGACTATATGTTAGCCATTTGAAAAAAAGTTAAAAGTCCCTACATCACTCCTTTTACTAAAGTAACTCTCACAGAAATCAAATTCAAATATGAAATTGTAGTTGAAAATATAACTATATGAGTTATCATCTTTAAGGGCTTCCCAGGTGGTTCCATCCCTGAGCAGAGAAGATTCCCTCAAGAAGAAAATAGCAACCCACTCCAGTATTCTTGCTTGGGAAATCCCATGGACAGAAGAACCTGGCGGGCTGCAATTCACGGGTCGAAAACAGTCAGACATGACTGACCAGCTCAACAACAATAACAATAAATAGTTTTGGAGGGAGAAACACCTATCTAAACACAATACAGTAGCCATAAAGGAAAAAGTCAAAAAAAGGACACAAAATGTTTAATTTCTATTAGGCTTAAAAAAAGACTATAAAACAAGAAGAAAGAGACAAATGACAACCTGAGGGGGAAACATTTACAACAAATCTGACAAACTGCCAAATATTGTATAAAGAGCTTTTACAAATCAGTAACTGAAAAAGACATGAACAAGCGATGATGAGAAGAAAACTACGAGTTCTAAACATAAGTTACTCACCCTCTTGAATAAATAAGTGCAACCTAATATGAAACACAATTTTTATCTAGCAGTTTGACAAATATTTAACATCTGCCAAAACACGACTTTCTCAATACTTGAAGGTATGGGGAAATACAGACACTCATACACTATCAGTAGGAATGAAAAGTGGTACTTTTGAAAGGGCATTTGACAGTGAAGTATAAACAAATTCTAAGATATTACATATGTTTGTTTCAAGAGTGCTTACAGTAAAACAAACTTAATGACCTAAATGTCCAAGAACAGGGAAATGGCAAATAAATGCTACATCCACATAATTCAACAAAGTGTAGTGAATGTCCAAGACACAGTAAATTAAAACAGGGTATAGAATAA
Organism: Madoqua kirkii; assembly: GCA_006408675.1. NCBI lineage: Eukaryota > Metazoa > Chordata > Mammalia > Artiodactyla > Bovidae > Madoqua > Madoqua kirkii. Next base: position 18,346 of record SJYC01031734.1, on the reverse strand, counting down.
TAGGTTTAGTATGATGCTCTCTGTGCAAATGAAAAAATGAAGGATAGAAACAAATAAACGCTTATATAGACATGATATTATCTGGAAGAAGAGACCAAAAAACTAACTTTGGTTATTTCTTGAGTACAGGACTGAGTAAAGAGAAGCATTTACTTTGCAAACCTTTTCATGGTATGGTTTCTATTTTTTTCACATAAGTATTTTATTTAAAAACAGAACTTAAAAATTAATAAGTTTAAATACTCCATAAACATTGCTTTTGATTGACGAAATACAACTAATAATACAACTAACATTCACTGAACATCTACTATATGGCAAGTTTTGTAGCAGGGACTGAGTCTTAAGTAAATTACTAAACTACAATAACTGAAAAATTCAACTTACCACACACATTTATTCAAGATACACATACATCATTTCCCACAAAGTGACAGAGCACTGTTTTTCTTATTAACTTATTCCCAATCCCTCACATTAAGAATTATTTCCAGGTAACAAATTCTCCCAAGAAATACATAGTTCCTTGAAAGTATTTCACTCAATTTATTATCACAAAGTTAAAGAACATGATTCAAATAAAGAATAACTTCACTGTTAAGCTAAAATAAGAAAACAATGAATTAGGTTCAATGCGAAAAGGTGGGCTCAAGTGTTATGTTCACTAACAAATAATAAATATGTTACTGAATTACAGTAGAGTCACAAACTCTTCAAGTCCAGACTTCCTCATATATGAACATTATGATTTCCTAAGGATGTCATGTGTGTGAATTCAAACATATTTATTATTTGCCTTCAAAGATGAATTGATACAGGTAACAGCCTACACTTAAGGAAAGCAAAGATAACTATTCAACAGAGGTCAGAATTACATTTTAAAAATTTAACTCAAATACATACTCTATATGTCAACTTCATTCTGAGAAGCTCACTGAATTCAGTTATATTTTGGAATTTCCTTGAAATATTATGTAACAGTGAACCTGGGAACCCACAGAGTAGGAACAAAGTTGAAGGAGTTCAGGAATGTAAACACTTCCGTTTCTCCCATCACCTGTTTAGCTACGCATGGGTGCTCAGGCACTTCAGTTGTGTCCAGCTCTTAGCAACCCCAAAGACCGCAGGCCGCCAGGCTCCTCCGTCCACGGGGATTCTCCAGGCATGGACACTGGAGTGGGCTGCCCTGCCTCCTCCAGGGGCTCTTCCCCACCCAGGGATCCAACAGGAGTCTCTTATGTCTCTGCACTGGCAGGAGGGTTCTCTACCACCAGTGCCACCTGGGAGGCCCTGCTTAACTATAGTGAAGATTACCTACCACTCAGATTCTGCTGCCTTATTGATTTTTTTTCTTTTAACCTTCTGTACTATCACCTAGCCCAGTGAATACTTCCACTAGGTTCTTCCAAAGTTTTCAAATCATTTTGGTTTCCTACTCATTTATTTGATTATGAACTGCAATGAAAATTCTGTAAGCAACTACAGATCTAAAAACCATAGAAATCTACGAAGAACTAACACACTGCTTTTTCCTGAGTAGATGCAATGTAGATATTAAAACTTTTTCTTTTTCCCAAATAAGCCAGGCACTATTACCACAATCCATAATTCAAGACAACATAACTAAATTTAACTCCACAGAAATGAGCATGGTACTCTAGGAACAGTACTTCTTAGGAAGATATAAAACCTCATTCGTCTCTTTCCACATCATCAATCAATAAACTGTTTTCAAAGAGCCAACAAGCACTGTAACTAACAAGCATCTAACAATACGCAAAAGAAGGAAGAAGCGAAGAACCAAAGAATGACATTTCAAGATTATAAAGTTTATTTCTATCCCTGATTCATTCTTTCCTCGAGCATGAGCAGTGAGCCATCTCAAGAGAAATAAAACTCTAAAATGCTAAACTAAATACAATTTCAAAAGTTCATTATAATGAACCACATACCAGTCAAACACTGAGTTTTTACATTCAACCTATTTCTTTAAAATTGTCTTTAAGAATGGAGAGTAGTAGTTTCATTCTGAACATTTCCAAATAACTCCTCCATAAATTTTTCCAACTCAATATTCAACTAAGTATTTGCTTTCAAATTGTGAACACTTAAGGGCAGAATGTATGAAAAACGATGGAAAAATACTACATGAGTTTCCTTAAATGTGTAACATAAACATATGTTAAGTCATTTAGATATGAACACATAGCCAAAGCATACCATTTGTTTTTTATAAACAATATAAATTCTCTATCATAAAGTGAATTCTCTTTGGATGTATCAGTGAAATCTAACTGTTTTAAGACACTCATTTTTAGATTTTAACTACAACAGCTTCCTTAACTGACTTCCACTCAACTAATCTGCCTTGTTATTACTGTTTTGGTTAAGTCTGTGTCCGACTCTTTTGTGACCCTGTGGCCTGTAGCTCACCAGGCTCCTCTATCCAGGGTATTCTCCAAGCAAGAATACTGAAGTAGGTTGCCTTTCCCTTCTCCAGGGGACCTTCCTGACCCAGGGATCAACCTCACATCTCCAGTACTGCGGGTAGATGCTTTACCTGAGCTACTAGGGAAACTCTCCCAACCTGCCTTAGATAACACATTTTTAACCTTTATTAAACATGCATGAATGGTAACCACTCTCAACTAGTATGCTATTTTTAGTACATTCAGGTACTTCTGACCTACTAGTTGAGTTACATGTTTAACAATTTAGTTGGTTGTTCCAAAACCGTTTCTATCAGTTTACTCTCTGTAGTCCTTATATAACTTAAACCTTATGTAAGTCTATGGAACACAAAAGCAAAGAGTTATTTCTATGTAAATGAAGTTGAATGCAAGCTGAGTAGAATGACTCAATAAAGGTGAGTCATTCTTTTAAAAGGTATTAAATTAGATAAAGGTGAGACATCAGTAAAATATCAGGGAAAAACATTAAAAGTCAAAAAGAAGCTATATTTAGGGTTTTTCAAAAGTATCTTTAAGGTTTTATTCCACTTGAGAAAATTAAAGCTGGAAATTGCAAACCATATATTATGGATGTACTACTTTACACAAAAACTTCTCTCAACCATGATCTTCAAAGAGATATTGTTAGCTCTACATCAGAAAGTTGATTAAGTGAATTTAGATTTATGGTCTATTACATTTTAAGTCAAAATTTCAAATGTTACAATATGTTTCTTTTTACTTGGTTTTATTCCACTTGAGAAAATTAAAGCTGGAAATTGCAAACCATATATTATGGATGTACTACTTTACACAAAAACTTCTCTCAACCATGATCTTCAAAGAGATATTGTTAGCTCTACATCAGAAAGTTGATTAAGTGAATTTAGATTTATGGTCTATTACATTTTAAGTCAAAATTTCAAATGTTACAATATGTTTCTTTTTACTTTCCTCGTTTAACTTTTTCAATAACTAAGTTACTGTCCCAACCTATCAGATATGAAGCCATCTAACATGTTTTTCTGAAGCCCTTGTTTAAGGGCTTGTCGTAACCAATGAGATAAATCCTACATGTCTAAATAAAATAACTGGAGGAGGAAATAGCAACCCACAGAATCCCATGGACAGAGGAAACTGGCGGATACAGTCCATAGGGTTACAGAGTCAGACACAACTGAGCATGCACAGATACATATAAAATAACAGTATGTAGTGATATACTCTAAAATAATTCTATGGAAAAAAGTATTAGACTATGCTTCACAAGGGCAAGGACCTTAATCTATTCTTTTCATAGACATAAGCCCCAAGAATAGAGCTCCTAGTGTGTAGCTGATGCTCAATCAACATTTGTTGAATGACGAACAGGAACTCACCGTGATGACAGCCTTGCTAAGACAGATGGATCCTCTGCAGCCATACTCGGTCTCATCTTCAGATTTGTAGTAACTCAGAGTATTATTTTTCAAAACTACCCAGCGATCCTGCCACCCATGAATATAGTTTGTCCACTGGAGGAAAAGAAAACAAAAAATTAAGTCAGTATTTTAGAAATCCAAACAATCTTAAACAGCGGTCAATCTAAGTTTAGGACCAAGATGTGAAAAGTTCTAACTTAACTATAAACAGTTAAAAAAAAAAAAAGCTAGGGTTTTCCAGATTATTATGATTTTCTATGATTTCTTCAAAATTATAGACAAAATAGACAATAAAACATAACATTTGAAGAATAAAAACTGAAGCACATTTCGGTTAAGAACTCTGCTTTTTTCGGTGTGCCTTCATCCTCCCCTCCTCACCACCTTCACGACTTAAACTGTTCCTACCCCTGTCTCATTTGACATATTCAATAGCAGAGTAAGTTGGCTACACAGTCTCTCACTCCCCTTCTGCATGAAGCGTTCTAAAATAGAAGCCAAGCATGGCCAAAACTCTATTTTTGTTGTTAAGTCATTCCTATATGAAAATGCATGATGTTTATGACTACGTTAAAGTAAAAAGACAGATCATCTCTTTAGTAAATCTGTATCAACTTTACTTTTATCTCCATAGCACTCTTTGAGGATCTATTTTTCAAACTCAAGGGTAAAATACAAACATAAAATTGGTTTCCAAAAACATACTTGGATTATCTGTTTCTAGTACCTACAAATGGTTCCTGCTGCGAAAGTTTTGCTGCTGCACAGTGAAGATCAAATTCAACAAACTTGCAAAAGCAGAAATGTAACCTCCACGGGAATTGTTGATATTGTATATTTTTATGCCCTGGGGTTTTAAGCAGACAATTCAAAATCTGCCAAAAACTAACTCTAAATGGATTGTTAAAATATACTGCATTGGCTCAGAGAAATCTTTTATTTACTGTTTCCTAATTCAACAGGTTTGAGACTGTTTGGCTCGTAACATCTTCTAAACTCCACCATTACAAGCCCTCCCTGAGAACTTATCCATGCAGGATAAGCGCCCTGAGACTTACCACCACTTACAACAGCGACTTAGAATAATGCCAAATAGACACAAAAATAAATTTACCTCTACTGTAGGGTGCACTACCCCACTATGTTCCTATTTCTTTGGCTATACTGCTACTTCCAGTAATTGAGACTCAAACCGGGCTTAGGGTTCTGGTACTGCATGGACAGAGCAGTGGCTACACATCAGAGAGGCTCAAGAACTTTCCTAGCTGTGTGACAAGTTCTGACAAATTATTTAACTTCATCTTTCCTTCCTATTAAACCCTTAAATCTGACTCTTATCTTTTTTTCAAGTAATCCAATCAAATTATCAGGGGCTTCCCTGGTGGCACAGATGGTAAAGAATCCGTCTGCAGTGCAGGAGACCTGGGTTCAATCCCTAGGTCAGGAAGATCCCCTGGAGAAAGGAATGGCTATCCACTCCAGTATTCTTGCCTGGAGAGTTCTACGGTCAGAGGAGCTTGGCCGGCTACAGGTCATGGGGTTGCAAAGAGTCGGACACGACTGACCAAATAATACTTCTGGGTTCCTGAGAAGGCATAATAACCTTACCTCTGATATCTTCTGCTTTTAATTTCATAACTTACATAATCTTAATTATTAGGCATATTTTGCTTATTTATCTTACATATTAACCTCATTTAGTCTCCAGTTACAAAACTTACATGAAAAACTAATTGCCTATAACAGAAATTGTTTAGACTGGTATACCATAATCCCACCTTGTATTCAATTACTGCCTCTCAGAAAACTAGTAACGGTGTGACTATGGTCAAGTTACTTATCCTCTGTTTGTTTGTCACACTTTACCTCTTAAAGTTTTTTAAGATTAAGCAAGAACAGACTTAGTACATTGCCAAGCACATAGTATTTTCTCAGTTGGAAGCAGAATTATGCATAGCTAATGAAGCTCTCTATACAAGGGATTTCCCAAGCAAGAATACTGACATGGCAAGTGGGTTGCCATGTCTTTCTTCAAGGGATCTTCCCGATTCAGGAACTGAACCCAGGTCTCCTGCATTACAGGCAGATTCGTTACTGGCTGAGCCATCAGGGTTCCCCAAAAATGAAGCTTAGAATCCTTCAGGGAACCTCACAAAAACAGATCCCTTTCAAAGTGACAGACAAGGCACAATTTTGTGCCCATATTTTTATATTGTTTTCTTATAGAAAACTCAATAATTACATAAACTTCAGGCCCTTTACCCAGAAAGTGTTAACTCGTATTCACAACTAGAAGACAGACCTTTGCCTTTTCTCCTACCCTCATAACTTTTCCTCACTCTTCGCCATTCAACAGAGACAAGGAGATATGCAGGCACTGAAAGAGAATTAAATAATCCTGCTTCCAATAGTCCAGCAAGCATAAATTCAGGAAAAAAAAAAACACATTTATAATAAGAATCAGAAGCAAGTCACACATAAAATGCTATAGGAATGAATAGTCTGCTATATTCATAGGAGGTAACACCCTTGAGGGAAAGAGTGCTGGGATGGTTGGCAAAATAAAAGTCTTCATAGAACAGTTGAGATGGACTCCAGAGACGGACAGAATTTCAACCAATAGTTAGGTGTATGAAGAAAACATAAGGTAAAGATAAGGTAATCAAGTTGGAGAGAATTCAGAAGAAATTTGGTGAGATTTATCCAGGCTTAGTTGCTCTCAAGTCCATCTAAGGCCTGAATCTTTAGAATTATTGTCAACCCAGTATTTTTGGAACTTATGTCTAAGAAACAAGCCTGTAGAAAATATGTTCATATTAAAAAACACTCTGGGCTGCTGTATTTCTCATACAAGTTGACTCTACCACCACCATTCCAAATTCACTCCATTTGTGGGGGAACAAAACAAGTTAGCATTAGGATTTAACTGCATTACTAAACAGATGGAAAAGAACAGACACTGAGTTCTAACCTTTGTTTAAAATTACCAAGTGAATACAAAGATTCAAAATATATATGCACTTGAAACTTAAAAACATACATTCAATATAAAACATTCTTGATGGAAAAGCTTTCAAGAAACACTGTATCCATAAATTGCTAAATTTTAGGGAAATTTCCTCTTAGCTGTTAACAAGAATACCAAAACCTACATCCCTGTTGATTCTAGGTACACAGCAACATGGAAGTTATTTGCCTACTAAAGAAGTGGTCAAACACTACATCTCTATGCACTTAAATATCACGGAGATAAGTCTTCCTCTTTTTTTTTTTTTGGTCATAAGGTACATACTTACTACACCACGTAAGTGATACTCGGATACTCACACAGCGTGTACTCAGAACACTGGTGACTCCACCCTTCACTACAATCCTCCTACCCCACAAAAAGGGATAATCAATAGTTCAAAAGTACAGCTTGCTTTCGTAAAATACTTAACACACTACAATACTAATTGATGAAATTATCGGAATCACTGAGAAGCAAAAGATTCATAACAGTTCCAAAGGAAAATGTACACCCACCACACATGTTCAATCCAGATTCCTAAATTTACAAGATACATCTAATCCAAAGAGACCCTGGGGAGTTTCACCTTACTGAAAACTTTTCACGGAAATTCCAATAATGATGACAGTATCAAAACACACTGTAATTTTTCCATACAAAAAAGTTAACACATGCAAGCCTTAGTTTTGACACACTCGTGCCTTTTGTAGGTCCTTTCTCAGTCTTCTAAAGACAATATAAAAGCCTAATATGAAACGATTACACAAACAACGTCCCAAAGCTTAGCCAAAGTCGGTATACTGGAAGCGTGGTGATTTCTTAATAGGCAGTGGCTGCACATGATCTAGTATCTTATGACCAGCCTGTTGAAAGACTGGACCCTGCTCCCCTTTTCCAAGTCAACTGCCAGCTCCAGCCATTTCTAAAAGTTTAACAGAAAGAGAAAACGAAGTAAAAGAAGGCAATGTGGATCTTATCACAGCAAAAACCTAAAAGAAAAAGAAGGAAAGAAAACAAACCCCAAACCACGTACTACCAACGGAAAAAGATTACCCACCTTCCCTCTTAAAAGGGGCCTCATCCATTTTCGTTAACTAGCTTTCAAATTCTACAAGTGACTATCTGCTTCGTAAAAATTTTGGAAAAATGTTTTTTAAAACATACAGGAAAAGTAAAATGCCTTTTCCTAACTCTGCCCCCTGTCTGCAAGAATACTTTACTAAATAATAACAGTCTTCTTGGACTAAATAAATGTCGGTTTCCATTCTGACATGTTCCAAGTTACTATGAATATTTCTTGTACCTATCACCTGCCGATTCAATAGCTCCCTCTATATTGGGGTAAAGGGTGAAAGGGAAGTACAAAAAGTCCTCCTCATTTAGATCTCTCACTTCATCTAGCCTGGCATAGTTTCCCACCTCAGATTTCAGCACCAAGCCGAGTTGCTCCTGCTTCTTTCTCAAAAGCTGCGTCTACAAAAATCCCCCACCCCTCCTCTGCTCTGCATCTCTGGACAAACCTCTTTGGAGAGGTCCGGTCTGCAGTTTTACCGTACTCGTTCCTTCGGATACTGCTGTTGCTCATCCCGAATTCCTATACCCAGGACGGCTGCCGCCTGGGGTCCCGAGTCGCGGTGCGCCTCCCGTTCCCAAACTGGATGGATCCCCGGGTGGGACGCGCTTCCCCCGGTCCTAGGCCGCCGAGACCCAGGGTAGGCGAAGAAGACCGTCCCCTTCTGCCCCCACCCCCACCGCGGCCCGGGTCCCGGCACTTCTGCGGCAGGACTCGGCCCCACAGCCCGGGCCCATTCCGCAGCCCCCGCCCCGGGACAATCCGTGTTCTCGCTGGCAGCCCCACCCCGTGCCCTCAGCTGCTCGCCTCGCGGCAGGTGAGTCCGGGCAGGGGGCCCCTCAGCCTCGCGGGCTGCTCACCTTGCTGAGGACTCCGCAGCGCTCCACCGGCGGCCCGGACTCCGTCTCCGGATCCTCCTCCGAGCCCGACGAGTTCCAGCTCTGGTTATCCGACATGGAGGCGCGACAGCCGAGCAGGAGACCGGCCCCCGCTCCCTGAGCAGCGCCGTTGGAGGCGCCCAGTCCCCGGGGTGAAGGGTCGGGGGATGGCGAAGGAAGGAGTGCCCGCTCCGGTGCAGGAGGGAGCGGGAGGAGGGAGGGAGTCCGCCCGCCGCGCCGCCGCCGCCGCCGCCGCGCCTGACACCAAGCGGACCGGGGAAGGAGGTCGAGGGGCGAAGGAAGCCTGCCCTTCCAGCCGTCAGCCGTCGCCGTCGCCGTGACCCCTGCGCTGCGCCCGGCGCCGCCGCCCGAATTTGGCCCTCTCGATGCCAACCTCGGGGGAGAGGAAAAGAGGTGGCAGACGGGAAGAGGGAAAACCCAGCTGCAGAGACCCAGCTCCACTCACACCTCCGCTAGGCCGCCATCTTCCTGCCTAGCCCACTATTTACCCTCCCCTCCCCTCTTCCCTCCCTTTCGTCCTCCCATTCTCCCCCTGCTCCCCGCCCCGTCCCCCTCCCAACGTCTGACGCGTCACGCCAAGGCTCGGAGTTCCCTCCCGCCACCTACCTCCGGCCCTCCCGGGTGACGCCGGGTAGGAAGGTAGGAGGAGCGGAGAAAGGAGAAGGCGGGATGGGGACCCCGCTGTGCTGCATTCTGGGAAGGACGCTGCTCCGTGCGCCGCGCCGCCTTCTGGGAGTTGTAGTCGCGGTCCCGAGGCAACTGGTGAGTGATCCGCGCCGGGAAGGCTGGTCGCCTTGGGGACCGTCAGAGGGAGGGTGGGCTTCGTTTGATAGTTGCGTTGACCCGTCCCCAGTGCCACGCTCCTATCTGTGCCTAGCGTGTTTATGACGAACCCGCCGGACTTGTGGACCGGGACGTGAGACAGCTGCGGGAGATGCCCGGGCCTGCCCTCCGTGGTGGGGACCGTCAGAGGGAGGGTGGGCTTCGTTTGATAGTTGCGTTGACCCGTCCCCAGTGCCACGCTCCTATCTGTGCCTAGCGTGTTTATGACGAACCCGCCGGACTTGTGGACCGGGACGTGAGACAGCTGCGGGAGATGCCCGGGCCTGCCCTCCGTGGCCGTTTCCCCAAAGCTGGATAGCATCTTGCCGCTTGCCGGGGCAGAAGCATACCGGGCTTTTCTGCCTCAACCGCGGGCAGGGGGGTTGCGACCTCTCTGACAAGCGCATTTCTTTCCCTCAAACCACCTCTGCTAATTTCGAGGATCTTCCATCTCGCTCTTTAGAAGTTAGACTTCACCTGAGGTTTCCCAGTTTAGAAGGGAGAATTTCTAGTCCCTTCTCACCAGAGCAAGAACTTTTCTCTGTTAGATTTACAGATTTTTTTTTTAATTGTGGAAGGTAATTTTGGAGATGTCGGAGAATAAATGACGTTGAAGAGTTTTTAAAGGAAAATAAGAATGTAAAGTGAGAGAGATTAAATGAGACTTCCCTCATTGTCCAGTGATTGGGACTTCGCCTAACAATGCTGGAGTGCAGTTTCGATCCTTGGTTCGGGAGGGGGAGGGAGGCTAGGATTCCACATGCTTCGTGGCCACTTCCTTGCATAACAGAGATGAAAGTGCAGTAATCTTATTGAGTAATAACGGGTTAAGCAGTAGGAGGTTGGCTTTGCCTGAAGACTAGAATTGAGTTGGAAAGACTAAGAGAAGATCTAACATTTCGTTTTGCTTTTTTGCATATATTATTAAGATAATTTTTATAAGGAGATCGTTAACTTTGTAGCATCAATTCTTTCATCTTGTTTGCTTCTTTTCCATCTTGTCAACTTCCTAATAATTGCCAACAGTACAACTCTTTATTTAACCTTAGAAAGAATACCTGCTTACTGCAGGTGACAGGAGGATAGAAGTGAAATTTTGAATCTGTGGGAAAAGGCACAGTGGCCAGAAGACTCTAGTCGCCATAGAGGTCGACTTAACTGGAATCTTCAGGAAAAAAACGGAATGATAGAAAGGGTTTTATTTTCCTAGATTGACACGAAATGCTGAATCTGTTGTAAATCAGTTACAAATTAGTTTTCTGTTGTGAAATCAAGTGAAAATGCATAATTGAAACCATTCAGATGAATAAAACCTTGAGATAAGCTTTTGGAAATACTTTTTCAACATGTTAATTAAGAGATAATCCCAATTTTGTCATTTAAAAGAGAAAAATAGAAAAAATTCACTTAGCACATTTTTCCTCTTTATTGAATTACTAAATTATATCCCTGTCTATGGGGTCGCACAGAGTTGGACACGACTGAAGCGACTTAGCAGCAGCAGCAGCAGCTTAGCTGGTAAAGAATCCACCTGCAATGCAAGAGGCCTGGTTCCATTCCTGGGTAGGGAAGATCCCCTAGAGAAAGGATAGGCTCCCACTCCAGTATTCTTGGGCTTTCCTGGTGGCTCAGCTGGTGAAGAATCTGCCTGCAGTGCGGGAGACCTGGCTTCTATCCCTAGGTTGGGAAGACCCCCTGGAGAAGGGAAAGGCTACCCACTCCAGTATTCTGGCCTGGAAAATTCCTGGGTTACGAAGAGTTGCACACCACTGAGCAACTTTCACTTCACCTTTAGAGTGTCAAATGTAGCAAATTTTGCTTTGCCTTTCTATTACCTAATATAGTTGACTTCCTATCTCTGATTCTTTTAACTCTAGGTTTTAAAATGTCACAAGTCTCAAGGAAATGATTATGAAATGTTGAAAAATCCACTTCATAATGCAATTTATCAATAGAATCATGAGAGCATCGTATATATTTATTTTTAAATTGAACTTTCCGTTGTATTTTATGAATTTCTAAGTTGTGTGGTTGTAAGCACCAATGCTTACATCACTAAGTTGCCCACTTAATCAGTAGGGAATTGTTTAATTGTATTTAGAATTAATGAGAGAAATTGCCTTTTTATAAAAGCTTCTTTGTGTGTGTCTCTGTACTTACACGACTATTTTTTAAATGTTTTTAAGTACAGAAGGATTTTTGTACACTGATCAGAATACCGTTTTAGAGGTTGGGATTCTTGTTAATGGCAAGAAACTGCAGTACAAGTATGAAATATACAAGCTTTCTCTTTATTCTGTTGTGAGATGATAGCTTCTGAGTTTTCTCTCTTACTTAGAACCGTCCTCAACCTTATCAATATTCTGTATTGTCTCTTAGACTAGTTTTTTTTAACTTTTAAACTTGAATTCACCTGTTTTAAGAACAACCACTTGGTCCACTGTTTTAATAGTTTTTCTTACCCTTATATTTATGTGATATGCAAAATCTCCATATATTGTATCTAGGTCTGTTTCTGGACTTCATTCATTTTTATTGATTTGTCTATAGCTGTGCTAATACTATGCTGTTTTAATTACTTAACTTTATCCTATTTTCATATATATAATAACAAAATTCCTAATGTTCTTTCTCGTTTGGATATTTTTGTATGTCTTCTCTTCCAGGTGAATATTAGAACGTTTTGTCAAATTACATGAAACACTCTATTGGAATTTGGATTAAGAATGAACTTAATTTGTGAAGCGAATGACATCTTTGCAATATTAGTTCTTAGCCTTGGTCAAATACTTTATATACCTGATCTAACTTACTCCTTACAAACCACATAAGGTTAGCACTGTTTGGCTTCATCTTAAGGATAATGAAACTGAAGCTCAGTGCTGCCAAGTAACTTACCCAGTGCCAAATAGCTACTAAGTATTGGAGTTAGGATTTGAAAACAGATCTGATTTTAAAAGTTGTACCATTTTCTTTGATTCAGGAGACCCCTATATTCTGTAGATGAGTATATCAGAGCAACTGTGCTCTTAATTCAGTTAATGGTTTTGAATATCTTTTCACTTACCCAGCCCTTACATATATGCTGTCTTACTTAACCCTAATGTAGGATTTACTATTGCTCTTCTATTTCCATTATTATTTATAATATAGAAACAATATATTACTTCTTTTCTAATAAAGAAACGCTATTCCCTGGTGGTGCAGAGGTTAAAGCGTCTCCCTGCAATGTGGGAGACCTGTGTTCGATTCCCCAGGTTGGGAAGATAGCCTGGAGAAGGAAATGGCAACCTACTCCAGTATTCTTGCTTGGAGAATCCCATGGATGGAGGAGCTTGGTGGGCTACAGTCCAAGGGCCGCAAAGAGTCGGACACGACTGAGCGACTTCACTTTCACTTCCATATTATTTCTATTTCTAATTATTTCTATTTCTAATGTAATTATTTTCTATGTCTTCACATGAAGACACTGAACCCAGAGATTTTAAATAACTTTCCAAAGATCATACAACATCAAAGAGAAGAGTTGTTGTTCAAACCAGCATCTCTTGCATCTCCTGCATTGGCAGGTGATTCTTTAGCACTGACCCATCTGGGAAGCCCTGTCATCCCACTAGAATTCCTCTTTCTCCCCATCTTCACTTGCTTCATTCTCCTACCTTTTTCTGTGTACAAAACTCCAATCCCAAAGCCTTCATCCCTGCCTCCCTCCCCCATTGCGATAACACAGAAACCAAAAACCAGTGGTTTTACTAATCAACACGTAGGGATCTAGAAGTAAATATGTCTTCTTGATGCTGGAATTATAGTAGCAGAGGATGTCCCAAGTTGAAACTGAGGTCATTGTTTAATATTTTAAAATGATGTTATAAAGAGCCTTCATTAGTCCATTTAGCCTGCCATAACGAAACACAACATGCTAGGTGGCTCTGGTCTCGTTCAGTTCAGTTCAGTCGCTCAGTTGTGTCCACTGTTTGCGACCACATGAATCGCAGCACGTCAAGCCTCCCTGTCCATCACCAACTCCCAGAGTTCACTCAGACTCACGTCCATCGAGTCCGTGATGCCATCCAGCCATCTCATCCTCAGTCGTCCCCTTCTCCTCCTGCCCCCAATCCCTCCCAGCATCACAGTCTTTTCCAGTGAGTCAACTCTTCACATGAGGTGGCCAAAGTACTGGAGTTTCAGCTTTAGCATCATTCCTTCCAAAGAAATCCCAGGGCTGATCTAAGTCTGACACTGCTTCTACTCTTTACCCATCTGTTTCCCATGAAGTGATGGGACCGGATGCCATGGTCTTTGTTTTCTGAATGTTGAGCTTTAAACCAACTTTTTCACTCTTTCACTTTCATCAAGAGGCTTTTTAGTTCCTCTTCACTTTCTGCCATAAGGGTGGTGTCATCTGCATATCTGAGGTTATTGATATTTCTCCCTGCAATCTTGATTCCAGCTGGTCTCATTATCTCTTCTAATTAAGAATACCAGTCCTATTGGATGAGGGCCCCATCCTGTGGCCTCAGTTCAGTTCAGTCAGTTCAGTCGCTCAGTCGTCCAACTCTTTCCTACCCCATGAATTGCAACACGCCAGGCCTCCCTGTCCATCACCAACTCCTGGAGTTCACTCAGACTCACGCCCATCGAGTCAGTGATGCCATCCAGCCATCTCATCCTCTGTCGTCTCCATCTCTTCCTGCCCCCAATCCCTCCTAGCATCATCCAGTGACTCAACTCTTCGCATGAGGTGGCCAAAGTACTGGAGCTTCAGCTTTAGCATCATTCCTTCCAAAGAAATCCCAGGGCTGATCTTCAGAATGGACTGGTTGCATCTCCTTGCAGTCCAAGGGACTCTCTCAAGAGTCTTCTCCAACACAACAGTTCAAAAACATCAGTTCTTCAGCACTCAGCCTTCTTCACAGTCCAACTCTCACATCCATACATGACCACTGGAAAAACCATAGCCTTCACTAGATGGACCTTAGTCAGCAAAGTAATGTCTCTGCTGTTGAATATGCTATCTAGGTTAGTCATAACTTTCCTTCCAAGGAGTAAGCATCTTTTAATTTCATGGCTGCTGTCACCATCTGCAGTGATTTTGGAGCCCAGAAAAATAAAGTCTGACACTGTTTCCAGTGTTTCCCTGTCTATTTCCCAGGAGGTGATGGGACCAGATGCCATGATCTTTGTTTTCTGAATGTTGAGCTTTAAGCCAACCTTTTCACTCTCCTCTTTCATTTTCATCAAGAGGCTCTTTAGTTCCTCTTCACTTTCTGCCATAAGGGTGGTGTCATCTGCATATCTGAGTTTATTGATATCTCCTGGCAATCTTGACTCCAGCTTGTGTTTCTTCCAGTCCAGCGTTTCTCATGATGTACTCTGCATATAAGTTAAATAAGCAGGGTAACAATATACAGCTTTGACGTACTCCTTTTCCTATTTGGAACCAGTCTGTTGTTCCATGTCCAGTTCTAACTGTTGCTTCCTGACCTGCATACAGATTTCTCAAGAGACAGGTCAGGTTGTCTGGTAGGCCTCACTTAACCTTAAGTATAGGGCTTCCCTCATGGCTTAGCAGTAAAGAATCTGCCTGCCAATGCAGAAGACTCAGGTTCCATCCCTGATCGAGGAGAATCCCCTGGAGAAGGAAATGGCAAACCCACTCCAGTATTCTTGCCTGGAAGATCCCATGGACAGAGGACCCTGGTGGGCTACAGTCCATGGGATCGCAGAAGAGTCAGGCATGACTTAGTGACTAAAGAACAACAAACAAAATTATCTTTTAATAGGCCCTGTCTCCAAATACAATCACATTGGGGGTTAGGTCGTCAAAATATGAATTGAGGGGAACACATTTAGTCTGCAACAGTGCTTACAGGTTCTGTATTCCCACAGTGTATATTATTAAATGTATCAAAAGATACATTTTGAGTTAAGTAGTCCTTTTTAACTAACCTGGGAATTTAATTGTTCCTGGTAAACTTTATAATACTGTTCCCATCTGAAACATAATCAGTTAAAAACTGGGGATTTACATACAAAATGTGATTTTTTAAACTTAAGAATTACTAATCCATGAATTAGAGGTAATGATCTATGAATAGCAACGGTCTAAAAACTAAAGTACAAGGGAACAAAATGCAGCATATAAGCAATACAACTGATATTTTTTTCTGCTTTTTAATGTGTTGAATAATAATCTAGGTAATGAAATTATGGATTACTTGAATTTCCTCTTTGTACCCTTTGGTATGAAAAAAAGTATGTCATATGAGTATGTGTGTGCCTGTGTATCACTTTTGTAATAGAATAAATGGTTTAATTATGAACGATATAAATTAAAGATTAATCTCTACATACAGTGTTCTAAGTTAATTTTCAACTTAGAGTTGTTAATGTTCCTGTTTCTCCATACATTTCCCTCTTTAACATAAAGAGAATTGATGATTACAGCATATCTTAAGAATGCCCCATCGTGTCTTCAGAGTTATTTTCCCCAAGCTGCCGACCCCTCTTCACATTCTGATGCACAGGTAATGACAGTTATAACTGCTGTCTCACTGACAAGGATTATATGAAACATCCCAAGTTTTGAAAAGTTAAAATATGAAAAAAAGATGTGTTCTTGAAGCAGTGAGATATGGTGTGATCGGCCTTCCCTGTCTATCCACATCTGTGGATTCAACCAGCCTTAGGTCACAAATATTCAGGAAAAAAATTCCAGAAAGTTCCAGAAAGCAAAGGTTGAATTTGCTGCCCTCCAGCAGCTATTTATATGTAATTTACATGACATTTATATGTCATTACATGAGCTATTTGTATATCATATTAGGTGTTATAAGTAGCCTAGAGATTATTTAAAGTATACAGGAGGCTATGCACAGGTTATAGGCAGATACCACACAATTTAACATAAAGGGCCTGAATACTCATGGATTTTGTTATCTGCAAAGAGCCCTGTAACCAATCCCCTGTGGATACTGAGGGAGGTTTGTACTTGCTTTTTTAAGCATTTCCACTTCTTTTTTCCTCCCTATGAGCACTATTTATAATTTTTAGAATATAAAAACATACATACAGTCCCCTACTTAGAATGATTTAACTTAGAATTTTTTGACTTTATTTTTTATCTTTTCCCAGGCTAGCAGTGTGCAATATGATACTTTCTTGTGCTGTTGGGCAGTGTCAGTGACTCACAGGTCCTAGTCAGCCATGTGATCATGAGGGTAAACAACACAGTTCTGTACCCATAAACCCGTTCTGCTTTTCACTTTCAGTACTATACTGAGTAAATTACATGATTTTATCAAGACTCTTCGACTGAAGGAATCTGAAATGTATTTTGGGTAGCTCAAATAGGAGATGTTATTGTAGAGATCTCTGAATCCTCAGCTGGGCCTTGTATGCATATTTCAGTCCTTGGAAAATGAGGTCTTGGTGTTTTTCTGTTCATCTGTGGGGCCTCATGGTATCTGTCATCTCTGTGTTCTTGTCTTCTCAATCTCAGTTTATTTGTGCCTTCATACCTCGTCTTGCATGTTATCCAGCTTGTTCTAACTACCTATCAGTTGCCGGGCCCTCTCGATGTCAGTAAAGAATTTGCCTGCAATGCAGGAGACCCTGGTTCGTTCCTGGGTCGGGAGGATCCCCTGGAGAAGAGATAAGCTACCCATTCCAGTATTCTTGGGCTTCCCTTATGGCTCAGCTGGTAAGGAATCCGCCTGCAATGCGGGAGACCTGGGTTTGACCCCTAGTTTGGAAAGATCCCCTGGAAAGGGGAAAGGCTACCCATTCCAGTATTCTGGCCTGGAGAATTCCATGGACTGTATAGTGCGTGGGGTCCCAAAGAGTCGGACAAGACTGAGTGACTTTCACTTTCACTCAGTGTAAGTTTAAATTCTTTAGACAGGTAGTTAGCTAGCCAGCACTGTAATTAGCTCTTCCCAAAAGTATGGAATATGCCTGCCCCTTCTGTGGTATGTTGGGAGTTAGAGGCCAACTAGAAACAATAGGCATATCTAATATATATAATTTGCATTATAATCTGTTTATAACTGTAGGGATGGGAAAGGGGGCATTCTGAGGGGAAAGAATTATGTAACATATATGAAAATCTAATTGTCAAATCACAAATATTCTTTTAAAAAGAATAACATGATCAATGGTTAAAAGACTATTAGACTGTATATATTATTTTTTCTTCTACTAAAAATATGAGTATAAAATTTTTATCCACTTTTTTTCAAATATTAGTCCCCAAAATAGTGCTTAGAAGGCATTCAATATAATTATTAATGTATTTTACCTTATCTTTTCAGTTAATGGTTTAATTCAGCAAGTATCCGATATGTAAGCTATTATGCTGACGACTATGAGTAATTTTAAAATAGTTATAGATTTTAAAAAGGAAGGAGATTGTGTAGGTTTATAACAGAAAACAAGGTGAGAAAGATATACATATGAGTTAAGTTAGTATTTTGTACGTTAAAAGAAGGTACCTTTTACTCCTAGGATTTGACAGTGATAAGTCCTATTCTCTAATGTATTTTCCAATCCTTAGGCCACTTGCCCCAGGTCTTTTTAGTTAAAACAATGGTTGTTTGGAATTTTAAAGAAAAAAAGGATTGTCTTTGTTTGCTGATCTCTTTCCATCAAGTTATCACATTAATTGTTTTATG
>SJYC01031732.1:0-20956 GCA_006408675.1 Madoqua kirkii | reverse complement strand
GAAGACGTGAGCAGTGGAGAAGAGAAAGAGTTCATTTTCATTTAGATTACATGGGATGCCATCTAATAGTAGGGTTTCAGAACATAATTTGGCTAAATCATATTGCTGTTTACAACTCCAGAACTGTCCGATTGATGAAGTCCAGAGTTGCTCTGTTAGAGAAATGCAGTGTTTATTTCAGCTTCAAGGAGGCCTTCATTGTAATGCTTGACTTCTAGGAAGTCTGGAAATCATTCTGTTTACCAAATGTATAACTTACTTTTACATAAAATATCAACTTTTGAATGAGGCCTGCTTATTATTAATATCACATCATTTTTTAAAATAACTTTTTAGCTAAGAAAAATTATCCATAAATACTCGCCATAATCTTACTGGTAATTAGAAACTAAAAGTGGCAGTATTTTGGCAATGATCTTCCTGCTGCTGCTGCTAAGTCACTTCGGTCGTGTTCAACTCTGTGTGACCCCATAGATGGCAGCCCATGAAGCTCCCTCATCCCTGGGATTCTCCAGGCAAGAACACTGGAGTGGGTTGCCATTTCCTTCTCCAATGCATGAAAGGGAAAAGTGAAAGTAAAGTAGCTCAGCCGTGTACGACTCTTAGCAACCCCATGGACTGCGGCCTACCAGCCTCCTCCGTCCATGGGATTTTCCAGGCAAGAATGCTGGAGTGGGGTGCCATTGCCTTCTCCAATGATCTTCTTAGTTATGTATGAAATTGAAAGTATTAGTCACTCAGTCATACCTGCCTCTTTTCGACCCCGTGGACTGTAGCCCACCAGGCTTTTCTGTCTGTGAAATTCAATGGGATTTTCCAGGCAAGAATGCTGGAGTGGGGTGCCATTGCCTTCTCCAATGATCTTCTTAGTTATGTATGAAATTGAAAGTATTAGTCACTCAGTCATACCTGCCTCTTTTCGACCCCGTGGACTGTAGCCCACCAGGCTTTTCTGTCTGTGAAATTCTCCAGGCAAGAATACTGGAGTGGGTAGCCACTCACTTCTCCAGGGAATCTTCCCAACTCAGGGATTAAACCAGGGTCTCTTGCACTGCAGGCATATTCTTTACCCTCTGAGCCACCAGGGAAGCCCCATGAAATACTAAGCACATGACAATATTTTGTTACTGCAACAACCAGTATGTCTAGAAGAATATCAAGCATATTCATATAACTGAATTGTTTGTGTATTAATATCGTAAAGCTTTCCAGTGGACTTAATATACTGTTATTATTTCCTTGCACGTTAACAGGCCAAACCCCTTTGTTGACATGACTTTGCTTTTTTCCCCTACTGACTAGTCTTTGATGTAGCATTTTCTTTTTGTCACAGTAGAATAAATGATGTGAAGTTGAAATGGCAAGCAAGCTTCACTGTACAATTTAATTTAAAAGGAAGACAGCATGTTAGGTTGCTACACCAGAGAGCAAGAATGAAGGTTAACAGATGAAATGGTTTAGCAATAGGTGATTTCAGCTTTATTCATCTCAGCTTATTTTAGGGAAACCTAAACTTTTGATGATGTGGAGGATTATGAATCATGACACCCATAATTGAAGTTTCAGAGAGATTTAATTATATTGTTACTTTGAAGAAAACCACACAGAACCATATTTAGGTACAATTTCAAAATCATTTTATTCGTTTTCACATCTCTGTTTTCCTTTCAAACTATCTGGTAAACATCCAGAGTTTCTGAATGCTTCTCTCTGATGGATGCAAAGAGCATTTAAACTAACACTCAGCTGTTTGTTTGTTATGTTTTCAAACTTTTTCCAGTTTCTATTTAGTATTCAGTGAAATGGTGTAAAGAAAACCATCTGCACTGCAGCTGCAAAGGGATTACCTTTGGTTCTTCTCTACAAAAAGAAGCCAAATGCCCTCTGTGCACAGCTCTGGACAGTTGCTAAAATCTTATACCATATGTTTTATATAGTTATCCTGGAGCTAAGTCAATTAGTAGCTCAGAAGATACAATTAGCCTTTTCGTGACTGTGCTGCCTAAAATAAAGAAACTCTTTATTCCTTACCCCTATTATAATTTTAGGCTAAAGATTTGAAGTGTTGGATGACAGCAAGTGTAGTAAGATCCTAAGTCCCTGGTGGATGCTCTGAGTTATACGGCCTTATGCCACCGTGCCAAATTCCTCGGTGTGCATAGGATATTGGCACAACCTAAAAATGAAATTATTCTCAATGGAACATATGTAAACGAAGTTTTACAGTCCTTACTATTCTTGAGATCGGTTTTGTCTCTGTCAAAATATATATTTTAAGCAGAATTGACTGAGAGACATGTAGTAAATGTCATTTTATAGTGAAAATTCATTATTTTTACAATTTATCATCCTTACATCAACAATCTTTTATTTTAAGGTGAAATTAAAACCCCTTGAAAATATTGCACCTAACTCACTTGTAACATTTTTCTTAAGCAAAAACCTCTCTGCAGTGTGTAGCTGTAGAAAACATTACAGTCTTAACACATGGATATTAAGTCAATGCATATCATCAACCGGGGCAGAAGTTGCACTCATTTCTTGCAACTTAAATCTGTTTTGAAGGAAAGTTGAGAATGAATCAGTGGTGTAGCTGGGGGTCAGTTTTGTGAGGACGAGGGGACTTGCATATGAAATTCAAAAATTTGCTTTTTCCTACATAGGATGACATCTGAAATAACTAAGATTAATAAGGTGGTATCATTGAAGTGAATAAATTTAGATTTCTAAACATAGAGACATTTTAAAGACATATGTGTACATGTATTATAATAATTTTCCTGAATAACTGTTTGCGGAATACAAATAGCTTTCATGCGAAGTCCTAAGTAATTTATTTCAAATAATCTTATAGTTACTTGGCAGAAATTAGACTTTGTGTCTGATTGACTGTAAGAAGGAAGGTGCAACTAACAAAGGGACATCATTAGGAAGAGGGAGGGGGCTTGTTTCTTGTTTTATTTGATATGGAGATAGTTAAAACAGACACAGGATCTTCTAATACACAGGAAATTCAGATACACTCTTCAAATTGAGTTTTCCATGGCCAAACAAAGAAATGTCCTCCTAGGTTGAGAATAAGAAAGAGGATCTCATGTTAGAGTGGAGCTAACTATGCCAGTGTTAAAATGGGACAGAACTCCCTGATGACTAGAAGAATCAGCTCCAAGAAGAAAGGTGCTCAGAGAAGGGAAACCAAAGTAAGAGTCTACAAGGGATATATAAAACTGGAGCATTTAAAACTAAGACCCAAAACAAGCCTTGTCAACAGTGACTTAAAAACTCATGATTACCTAGCAATTGGTCCTAAGAAACTATTTAACAATTTTTCTGACTGCTTTTTACTTTTTAAGATTCCCTTATATTTTCTGGCAAGATTTAAGATTTTCTCATCTTTCATATTACCATTCTCAGAATATGCCGGAGTATTTGAAGAGGGGATTTAAAAAAAGCATTTGAATTGGAGCATATTTCTGTATTAGGACATTAATCAGAAATTAGCAGTCAGATGTCTGAGCAAAGAAATATTGTACTATCGTAACTGCTATTTTAGTGTGCAGTATACATTGCAGTGGATATATATTTCCTGAGGCCATTTCTTTTTGGAAAATTTGTGAAAAATTATTCATT
The DNA here is from genome assembly GCA_006408675.1 of Madoqua kirkii. Lineage (NCBI taxonomy): Eukaryota > Metazoa > Chordata > Mammalia > Artiodactyla > Bovidae > Madoqua > Madoqua kirkii. Next base: position 17,326 of record SJYC01031732.1, on the reverse strand, counting down.
CTTAACGTATGATGAAGAGGATTATCTTCTAAAGCACACAAATAATGACTGAGACATAAAATACTTCTGAAACTGTGCATAAATCTTCACTAGTAATGAAATAAGTTTAATGCCATCTTGGATTCATACTGTATCTTTCTTCCATATTCCCTATTCTATTTTAATGCATCTTGTCATGTTATTCTGTTAATGTTTCTATGAGTTAAATGGATGGAAAATAATATCTGCAGTAAACATATTGAAAACTTATGTCATAGTGAGGTCTAAACAGTCACCCTTAATGATGAACTGCAGAGCCAGAACATGAGCCAACTCTTAAACTTATACTGACGCTTGAGCTCATTGCCTTAAACATATGCAATGGAGCTGAGCTGTTTTCCAGGTAGTTTTATAGATTACTTATCTATCAAATTACTCAGTAGGATCCCTCTGCAATCTAATGGCAAGAATTCCCAGTTAAGAATGTATTCTTTGGCCTTAAAATGGAACAAAGATACCTGGTTCACTGACTGACTTATAGTATTAATAGTTTTGCCCACTTTAAAAGGTTGATCCAACTAGAGTAATTGACTGAAGCCCTAGACTCAATTCAGTTCAGTTCAGTTGCTCAGTTGTGTCTGGCTCTTTGCGACCCCATGAATCGCAGCATACCAGGCCTCCGTGTTCATCACCATCTCTCAGAGTTCACTCAGACTCACATCCATCAAGTCCGTGATGCCATCCAGCCATCTCATCCTTGGTCGTCCCCTTCTCCTCCTACCCCCAATCCCTCCCAGCATTAGAGTCTTAGACTAGATAATGCCAAACCTAAAGTCTTTTTGATCTTTTTTGCCTGGTATAAAGTATGTGCACTGGGTTTAGCATTATACCACTTCAATCATTTGCAGATTTAAGAAAAGTTTCAAAATACTATTTCTAAAACATATGTGTAGATAATAAAAGCCATGTTTAAAATGTGCCAGGATTGTAAGTCCAGTATTGGTCCATTATTATAAGGGAACTCACTGTTTATTAGAATTTATAGAATACAATTTCATATATTTTACATTTTTCTTGAGTTCTAGGAGTTTATCTTTTCCCATGACACAACTGTTCATAAACCTTGAATTTTATCAGTGAGTCTAACACTGAAAGTTTTGTTATAGAATCATGTTTTTTTCTTTATGTAATCTAAACAAATACTTCATTGTGGTTGATTTTGAGAAGGTTTGATATGTTTCAGGATAAATAAAAATCTTTCAGTACTTTGTAGTTACCTGTTTTTGTTGTTGTTGTTGTTGTTTTACAAATGTTAGACCATGAAAGAAATTACACTCATTCATTCTACAGTCTTATACCATGCCTATTACATGCCAGGAATATTTTCTAGGCTCTGTGTATTTGGCAAATAAGCCATTAATTACTTTCATGAAGCTTATGTTCTATAAGTGATTTATACTTAACCAAAAGTTATCAAATATCATGCTGGGAAGGCTTGGTGTTATAAATGTTACAGAAAATTTTTAGTAAGTTTTCTATTAAACTTTAGGTAATTGACATTATGTCAGTAATAGATAAAGCACTTCCTACATACTTTAACAGTACATCTGAATTGCCTGTCTTAAAACTGGTTTGACTTAGTTTGCACTATCTTCACGAATAGGAAATGCTTCAATATGTATCTATGATAATACTTAAAATTAAGTTGAACTTCTTTCCAAGCAGTTCAGGAGCTTGAAGGACATAAATGACCTAATTTCCTTACTTAACTAGAAGTACTTTTTTCTGACGCAGCTGTGGATGTACAATTAAAGGTAAAGGTTAAGCAGTCAAACAAAAATAATAGAGGTTTGTTTCTCTCTCACATGACAGTTCTGCCATAGCATGACAGTTTTGTTCGGCACTTTTAGGTCATGTGGAGGCCCAGTTCCTTAAATGCTGTACTTCCCATCTTCGCAAATTGCTCCTTCTTGCACTTAGAGAACCACTGCCTTTTGCACTGTTAAATGAAACTGGTAATTATAACTCAGATTTTCTTTCAAGGAATGATTTGTCCCAGCTGCTGAAAGTGCTTCCTATGTCCAAAAGTTGGCCTCTGTGCACTGGTGCCAAAGTGAATATCAGAGACAGGGTTTTGAGTGAAGTAGAAATAGCAACTTTATTGCTTTGCCAGGCGAAGAGGGGAGCACAGCATGCTTGTGCCTCGCAAAACTTTGTGTCTCAACACTGCAGGATTTGGTGAGGAATTTTTGAGCACTAGTTCAAGGACAGGCCTCAGTCTACTTAGCTCAGACAATAAAGAATCTGCCTGCAATACAGGAGACCCGTGTTCGATCCCTAGGTTGGGAAGATCTCCTGGGTAAGGAAATGGCAACCCACTCCAGTATTCTTGCCTGGGAAATCACATGGACAGAGGAGCCTGGCAGAGGCAGGCTCCAGTCCATGGGGTCGCAGAGTCAGAAACGACTGAGTGACTAACACACTACTCAAGGGCAGGGTTGACTAGGATCAGGGTGTGTGCAAGACCTGTATTTTATTATTATTGTGGCCTCAGGTGTTCTCTTTATGAGCTTCTTGAGGTTGTCTAACTGTGACCTTCTCTGAAATGAAGAATACTGACATCTTTTATTTGTTGGGGCTTTTAGTTCCATAAAACAGCTCAAAGATACTGTTATATGTATCCCTTGAGGTGGAACCAGGACCTTGCCCCATGAATGAGTGCTAAGCTGCTTCAGTCATGTCTGACTCCTTGTGACCCCCATGGACTGTAGCCTGCCAGGCTTCTCTGTTCATGGGATTCTCCAGGCAAGAATACTAGGGTGGGTTGCCATTCCCTTCTTCAGGGGATCTTCCTAACCCAGGAATCGCACCTGCATCTCTTATGTCTCCTGATTGGCAAGTTGGTTCTTCACTACTAGCACCACCTGGAACGTCCTAGGACCCTGCCCCAAGGCTGCACTATTGTTTTTTGGCTGTTTCTCCCTTGTCTTTGCATTTCGTCTCTTCCCTGATTAGAAACTTGTCTCTGGAACTCAAGGAAGGTCATGAAGGCTGAAAACTAGTACCTACAAAAGGAAATAAAGGACACAGAAAGATTTCTGTGTCCAGGAGTCACACCTGCATGGATTTACTACCAGTGGCCGGCATGTCAGCCACTTCAGGGGTTGCCCTGATGATGGATAGCTGCATGGTCCTATTCACATCTCTTCCTGGAATGGCCTGTAGGTAGTGCCTTCTTGCAGAAGCAATATAAAGACATAACACCACTTTTCCTGGCTTCCTGGCTATTTCAGCTCCAGAGCTCCTTGTGGAGTCAGCTGACTTCTCCCTGGGCTTTATTCTGATTTCTCATCCTCCCTAAGTGTTAACATCAAGGACACTTCTAATAAACATCCTGAACACCAAACTGTTCAGAGCCTGCCTTTCTAGAGACCTTAGTCTGTTAACAGGAATGATTCAGCCTCCAGTGTTTCTCTGTGGCCCATAGAATTGAGTCCCATCTCTGAGCTGGTATTCCAGCTTGAAGTCCACTCACCATCCCTAGGCTCTGCAACTCACGGCTCACAGCCACTTTCTAACCCCCATCTCCTGTCTGTCTGATCTTCACCATTTCCTCCATAGCTCCTACTACAGATTCCTGCCTTAAGGTTTTTATCCATTTTGTTCTTAATGCCCAAAATACCTCCGCAGAGCTGTCCTTTTATCTGTCCTAATCCTTGTGTCTTTCAAGGCTCAGATTCAAACTTACCTATTTCAAGAAGCCTTCAATAGAAAAGCACTATAGCACTGATCTTGAGAATATCTTAGTAATTATTTATAATTGTAGTAAATATTTATAATCTGCACTTATGCACATTTCCTATACCATTATGTGGTACTGAAAAATGAACATTTTTAATATTCATTTGTCTATCCTTCCAGACAACTCCCTGAGGGCAAAGATCATACCTTTAGTCATCCTTGAACACATAACTGATATCCACAAGTGTGTCCTGTTACATAGGGCCCTGCAGTTTGCTCATGTTGCCTTGTAATTTCTCTACTATTTCTCTGTATATATCTTTGCACTTTATTCTCTTTGCATGTTTTTCAAGGACAGGCTTTTGTTTTTTAGCTTTATGTGCTCATGCTTCTTAGTGCTATGCTTTGTAGAAAGCAGATGTTCCATTACTACTTACTGGATAAAGAAACCTTGTATATTATTGGTGGTTTTGTGGCTCATAAGAGAGAACATGCTAATAATATGTATTATGAATAGAAGACCATATTTTATAGTTTTATTATACTTTATGTTTTAATCCTTATAGTATCCCAAGATAATGAGCTCTTTATAATTTGAATATTTTATGATAGACGTATAAATAAAATTACAAAATAATGCTGTGGGATATTAACTTGAAGTAGCCTACAGCATTCCACCTAACAATGTGGAAAAAATAGAATTAAAAAATGTGGTGTTATGCCTACAAAACTACATACATAAATTATCTTTAAAATAAAAATTCCTTTTAAATGTAATCATACCACCAAGTTAATCCCAAATCTACTTTCATGAAAATTCAACTGTCTGATCTTCACCATTTCCTCCATAGCTCCTACTACAGATTCCTGCCTTAAGGTTTTTATCCATTTTGTTCTTAATGCCCAAAATACCTCCGCAGAGCTGTCCTTTTATCTGTCCTAATCCTTGTGTCTTTCAAGGCTCAGATTCAAACTTACCTATTTCAAGAAGCCTTCAATAGAAAAGCACTATAGCACTGATCTTGAGAATATCTTAGTAATTATTTATAATTGTAGTAAATATTTATAATCTGCACTTATGCACATTTCCTATACCATTATGTGGTACTGAAAAATGAACATTTTTAATATTCATTTGTCTATCCTTCCAGACAACTCCCTGAGGGCAAAGATCATACCTTTAGTCATCCTTGAACACATAACTGATATCCACAAGTGTGTCCTGTTACATAGGGCCCTGCAGTTTGCTCATGTTGCCTTGTAATTTCTCTACTATTTCTCTGTATATATCTTTGCACTTTATTCTCTTTGCATGTTTTTCAAGGACAGGCTTTTGTTTTTTAGCTTTATGTGCTCATGGTTCTTAGTGCTATGCTTTGTAGAAAGCAGATGTTCCATTACTACTTACTGGATAAAGAAACCTTGTATATTGTTGTTGGGTTTTGTGGCCCATAAGAGAGAACATGCTAATAATATGTATTATGAATAGAAGACCATATTTTATAGTTTTATTATACTTTTCTTTATGTTTTAATCCTTATAGTATCCCAAGATAATGAGCTCTTTATAATTTGAATATTTTATGATAGACGTATAAATAAAATTACAAAATAATGCTATGGGATATTAACTTGAAGTAGCCTACAGCATTCCACCTAACAATATGGAAAAAATAGAATTAAAAAATGTGGTGTTATGCCTATGAAACTACATACATAAATCATTTTTAAAATAAAAATTCCTTTTAAGTGTAATCATACCACCAAGTTAATCCCAAATCTACTTTCATGAAAATTCAGAAACAAATTTTTACTAATATAAGCTGGCTTTAATTTTTATTCTAAATTATACTTTCTATCTGTGCTAGGCTGGACCAAGGAATCTTACCTAGATTCAAAGACAGGCAAGATCATTGACTTAGAATTGGTTTGAAATTTGATTTTACTTATGTTCACTCCTAACACAATGAAGAATATATATCACAGAGTCATAGTGTATCCCCAGGGCTTCATGTATTTAGAAGAGATACACTCGAGGTTTGGTGATCTTGGGTGCTGCATAGAATGAGACCTCACTATTAACTAAGAGGATCCTAAGATTATGGGCTTGCTGTCTTTTATCTGTCCCAGTGAGTCAATGCCAGAGAAAGCCCTTATAAGGCGATCATTCTATCAGTCAGCAAGTAAAGCCATCCAGGATCTGCTACTTGTCCAGTATCTGTTATCCTGTCTTTCAGGTCTTGACAACCCTGCTGTGTCACCCTGCGAGATTGCTCTTTACAAATGCATGTGTCCAGGGCCTAGCTGTCTTCCATTTATACCCATAAAGGAACTTTGGTTGTGTCTAACTCTGACCTTCCACCTCTATTAGTTTCAGAGGGTTTGCAGCTGAAATAATTTAAGATGAGGTCCATTTTCACATTCTACAGTCCTATTCAGTTTCTAATTCTAGCTAGATTTTAAGTAGCATAGATAAGCAGGAAAGTCAGTTATTCTCTTACCCAGTCCTCTAGAACAGCAGTCCCCAGGCTTTTTGGCAGTTGGGACCAGGTGATGGTTTCAGGATGATTCAAGGATGTGACATTTATTGTGCACTTCCTTTCTATTATTCTTACATCAGCTCCACCTCAAATAATCAGGCATTAGATCCCAGAGGTTGGAGACCCCTGCTCTAGGATCTAATTAAAGTGCATTGCTGTTTTGTTTGTTTTTTTTTTACAGTCCTTATTCAGAATCTTATTCAGCCAAGTTAGTCCACATAAGAACAGCAGTTTCAACAGCCTAAAGTACAAATCAAGCACATAGTTGAAAAATCCACGTTTGAGACTGAGATATATAGCACATACATGCATTCATTTCTAATTTGGGCAGTTTGAATAAAGCTAACATAAGCAATATATGGGAAAACTCAATCCAAGCAGAATATTAGATTCAGACAGCAAGACAACCCTAAAAGGGCAACTGTATCAGCTATGTAAACAGCAGGTAACATGTGTGGGCTTTATGTCAGAATGTGCATGGCTTTGATTTTTCTAGATGGATCTAGAAAGCTGGTGAAACTTAGGTCTGGCATCATTTTCAACTATGCACAGCAAAGTCAATAAGCTAAAAGGAATCCATACATTAAAAAATGAATCTATCAAAGCATAAACTATAAGCCTTGTGCTTTTGTTTTATTAGGATTTTTTAAAATACTTGATTCACATTCCCTATTAAGGTAAGCTCTAGGCCCAATGGCTCCCATTTCAAAGTAGTGGGCTAAAGCTGTGGAACAGACCAGGTTCATCTTGGGAGCACTTCTTCACCCTGCATCATAGGCATTCTACCCTTACCAACTGCACCATGTAAGGAAGTTATGATTGGTCATTTTCCAGCTGCCTGAGACTTGTAGGGGTAATGTAGCTGGGGCCAAATGGTGCCAGCCTGTCATCGTTTTCAAGAAAATGTACAAATGCCCTTTGTAACAATGAGTAAAGATGCCATGATAATCTTTAAAGTATTATCTTAGGGAAGTTTATTACAAGAAAAATAGTTTATATAGATATATTTTCATTCAAACAAGAGTATCAACTCTGTGGACAGAAACTGGTTCATTCCTTTTATAATTTCTCAAGGGGTCGTTGGGTGTGCACATCCAGGAGATACTTTATGAATTTTGTAGATTTAGTATGTTGTGTTGCTTAAGGTGTGTCTGCATGTTTTCTGGTTTTGTTGTCATCCTGCTAGGCCATTCAGAAATTCTCTACTGATCCATGGAAAACTCTAAAAATTAGTTAGAACAGAAAAGAAACATCATTAGATCAGGTGCACATGCCATTCAGCTTGGATGAGAGGGAGTCTGATTATGTGCTCTCTGTCTTCCTTGACAGTAAGGTCATGCTTAAAAGTTTTCATGCTAGGTTTCAGCATTACGTGAACTAAGAACTTTCAGATGTCCAAGCTGGGTTTAGGGAAGAGGAACTAGAGATCGAATTGCCAATAGTCACTGGATTATAGAGAAAGCAAGGGAATTTCAGAAATACATCTATCTCTGTTTCATCAACTACACTAAAGCCTTTTACTGTGTCGATCTTGACAAACTGTAGAAAGCTCTTAGAGAGATGGGAATACCAGACCATCTTACCTGTCTTCAGAGAACCCTGTATATGGGTGAAGAAGCAACAGTTAGAACCCTATATGAAACATTTGATTGATTCAAGATCAAGAAAGGAGTACAACAAGACTGTCTGCTGTCCCCCTGTTTGTTTAATCTATACATAGCACATCGTGAGAAATGCTGGGCTGGATGAGTTACAATTCGGGAGTAAGATAGGCAGGCGAAAACAACAGCAACCTCAGATATGTGGATGATACCACTCTTAATGGCAGAAAGTGAAGAGGAACTAAAGAACCTCTTGATCCTGGTGAAGGAGCAGAGTACAGCTTAAGACTAAATATTTAAAAAAACTAAGATCATGGCATCTGGCCCATTACTGTATGGCAAATAGAAGGGGAAGAGGTGGAAGTAGTAACAAATTTTCTCTTCTTGGGCTCCAAAATCACTGCAGATGGTAACTACAGCCATGAAATCAGAACACGATTGCTTCTTGGCAGGAAAGCGATGATAAACCTAAACAGAGTGTTGAAAAGCAGAGACATTACTCTGCCAACAAAGGTCCTTATAGTCAAGGCTGTGGTCTTCCCAGTGGTCACATATGGTTGTGAGAGCTAGGCTGTAAAAAAGGCAGAATGCCAAAGAATTGATGCCTTCAAATTGTGATGCTGGAGAAGATTCCTGAAAGTCCCTTGGACAGCAAGGAGATCAAACCAGTCAGTCTTAAGAGAGATCAGCCCTGCATATTCACTGATGCTGAAACTCCAGTATTTTGGTCATCTGATGTGAACAGACAGCTCGCTGGAAAAGCCCTTGATGTTGGGAAAGGTCGAGGGCAGGAGAAGAGGGTATCAGAGGATGAAATGGCTGGATGGCATCATTGTTGCAATGGACATGAGCTTGGGTAAACTCCGGGAGATGGTGAGGGACAGGGAGGTCTGGCGTGCTGCAGTCCATGGGGTTCAAAAAAGCTGGATACAACTGGATGACTGAAAAACAACGTCATATTCATTCTCAAACTGTTTCTAACCCACAGTTGTATTTGTTTCTTCAGATTTCTCACTTAGTTGTTGTTCAGTCACTAAGTTGTGTCCAACTCTTTGTGACCCCATAGACTGCAGCACGCCAGGCTTCTCTGTCCTTCACTGTCCCCTAAAGTTTGTTCAAGCTTATGTCCATTGAGTCAGTGATGCCATCCAACCATCTCATCTTCTGTCACCCCCTTCTCTTTCTGCCCTCAGTCTTTCTCAGCATCAGGGTCTTTTCCAAGGAGTCTGCCCTTTGCATCAGATGGCCAAAGTGGAGCTTCAGCTTTAGCATCAGTCCTTCCAATGAATATTCAGGGTTGATTTCCAGTAGGATTGACTGGTTTGTTACTTCCTCACATTTCCTGATGAGCTTCTCTACGATGATCTTCAAAGCTAAATGCTTTGTTTGTGAAACAAACAACATCCACAATGAATTAGAAACTTGGAAGTGAAAAGAAAATAGGGATCAGAGAAGAAACCATCAGGCTCCTCTTTCAAGTGTGTGAATTCTGTTTGAACAGTTAGGACTTTGCAATAAAGAATATATGATTAATAAATATTTTAAACAATATGTATTTAATATTTTAGGGCACCTTTAAGGTCAATTTTGTGTTAGTTTATGGCACAACTTCAGGGAACTGTTATGGAAATGAATTTCAGAATCCAACCTCATTGTCATGGATGATGTACTGTGGAGCTGGACTAGCAGTTATCACTGCTAAACTGCTTATTTTAGAGACTCTTGGAAGAACTGCAGCAAAGCATCAACCAGTAGAACTGGTAATTCAGACAAAGCCGTCAGTATTCCCAGTTTTCCTGGCCTATGGTTTCTTGACTTTGCCTGCACACTTTCTCCCTTTAGTTTGGTGTAATAAAATTATTGATAATAAAGAAAAAGGGAAAATTCTCATCATTATTTTTTTCTTCAAGAAATTATATAGGCATAGTTCCTTGAGTAAACATGATCCTAGTATGCTCCTCTTTACTATTCAGACAAATATATAATTCAATATGGGTGATAATTCATACTTCCTATGAAGTGCTTCTAAAAACACATTCACTGATATATAAAAATAGAAAAAAAAAAGTTTAACATCTTTAAAAAAACCTAAAGTCTGAATTTATTGTATAATATTCTCAATAAATTAGTCTTAAAAATATATTCTAGCCTGACTTTCAGAAATAAAAGGAAGTTGTTCACTTAAAATGTGATGAATTATCTGTAAAGTTCCTTTTCACTTGGTTTTAGTGAGGGTCCTCTTTTTAAAAACTGGTTCTAATATCCTCAAATTCAGGCCTTTATTTTCTAACTCTAAGCTTAAAATGTACATGTGGTAAACACTGGATTAACAAATACAGGAGTCTTCTCCCTGAGCTTTCTTTGCCAATATCTTGCCAATAGAATCTCAGGGAAACTGCTGGCATTTAAGATTGGTGATATCCACCACTTACTCCTCTCCATTGTCCCGAAATTTATGTTAAAACCATTGCCAGAAAGCAACAAGCTTAGCTACCAACAAAAATGCTTTTTTGGGGGTTACAGTTCATTATCATTCTTTTAGTTTTTATCAAAAGTCACTTAAAATACATGAACATCGCAAGAGCCTTTCTTCATATTCTCCAAGAAGCTTTTAACATCATTGCTCTCTAAGTTACCCAGAGTTCCTTCGATGTGAGCTTCTACAAGAAAAAAAAAATTTACACGTAATACAGTTCTAAGAAAATGTCTTTCTCTGAAGACTGGTGTTTTCCTTTAGCTAGACAATAAGAACTGCAAAATTGCTTCCTTCTTTCCATAACTGGTAGGGATCTCAGAAAGAAAGATGATATTCAGTTGATGTAACCATCTTTCCTCATCTCTGAGTGGTTTTTCTCAGCCCTTTCTATTTGTGTTCTTATCATTTTAGCATTGCTCTTAGCTTTCCCATTGCAAGTTGGTACAATATTTTTCTAAGAATAGATTGAGACCAAGTTAGGGATTCAGTCAGTTGGTCAGTCAGTCATCCCTCTAAGTTCGTTTCCTAAAAATATGGACACTAGCTGATGATCCCCTTTGGGCTAGTGCTAAACACTATGGATAGAATTGTGAAGAGGTATATTTCTACATCAAGCAGCTTCCCCTCTGATTCTTCTCTGTACCTCCGTAAAGCCAAGCCCAGGGTGAATGTTCACCAGAAATGTATTGTCTGACTGAGTCTTCTCATAATTATCTTTTGGTCCTGCTTTCTTTGGGAATTTTAAAATAGGATGACTTTTCACATGTCTGAATAGTTATTTATAGCACCTAAATTTTAAAATGTGTGTGCATTTTTCCTGTAATTTTGTCATAGTAGGATTAGAATCAAATACAATATTTTATATTTTGCTTAATAAAATTAGCCATTAACTCCATGACCTCCAAGAATTCTTAAGACTGTGGTTAATTATACTTTTGATATTTCTTTTGCTTAAATAACCATAGTTTGTGCTTCTATTATTCTCAGGAATGGTAGTTATTCTTTAAATGTCTTCTTCATCACTGAATTTTTCACAGGCAAATGCAGGAATTTATTTAAAAACAAATAAACTATTTACATAATTTGGCATTTCTTGAGGCAGACATGATGCTTATACAGTGATGCATGGTAAACATTTAGATATAAACTTTACTTCTGTTAATAGATCTCAACTTCAAACAGGTCAAGGATTGCTTTATAACTAGATAGGGCCTTGCACAGTGTCTTTCAAATAGTGAGTAACCAACAAGTATCAGATAAATAAATTAGTTTCTAATGTAAAATATAGGTGTGTAAAACATTCAGTTCAGTCACTCAGTCGTGTCCGACTCTCTGAGATCCCATGAATCACAGCATGCCAGGCCTCCCTGTCCATCACCTACTCCTGGAGTTTACTCAGACTCACATCCATCAAGTCAGTGATGCCATTCAGCCATCTCATCCTCTGTCGTCCCCTTCTCCTCCTGCCCCCAATCCCTCCCAGCATCAGAGTCTTTTCCAATGAGTCAACTCTTTGCATGAGGTGGCCAAAGTATTGGAGTTTCAGCCTTAGCATCATTCTTTCCAAAGAAATGCCAGGGCTGATCTCCTTCAGAATGGACTGGTTGGATCTCCTTGAAGTCCAAGGGACTCTCAAGAGTCTTCTCCAACACCACAGTTCAAAAGCATCAATTCTTCGGTGCTCAGCCTTCTTCACAGTCCAACTCTCACATCCATACATGACCACTGGAAAAACCATAGCCTTAACTAGATGGACCTTGGTTGGCAAAGTAATGTCTCTGCTTTTCAATATGCTATCTAGGTTGGTCATAACTTTCCTTCCAGAGTAAGCGTCTTTTAATTTCATGTCTGCAGTCACCATCTGCAGTGATTTTGGAGCTCAAAAAATAAAGTCTAACACTGTTTCCACTGTTTCCCTGTCTATTTCCCATGAAGGCGTTCCTATACTAGTACCTTGGAGAAGGAAATTCCAGTATTCTTGCCTGGAGAATCCCATGGACTGAGGAGCCTGGCAGGTTACAGTCCATGGGGTCACAAGAGTTGGACACAACTTAGCGACTGAAGAGAGAGAGAGATACTAGTACCTAGTGAGCTCACACATGTGCATAGTTACTCTGGGGCAACAGAAATGTGTTATCTAACCGATTGCTTTTTAACTATTTTTCAGGCTTGATTTACTTGTATGTTTCAAAATAATGTTAATTTTACTTTTCTGAATTATAGCAAGGACAAGAAAGATATGAAAATTATGTTTTAATTACAAAACTTTTAAACTATTTTTTTCCTGTTAGCTTTTATCCTTATATAATGGCAATTTCTTAAAACCAGCATTATTTATTATATCCCCCCTCAGGCTGCTTCTGGTATTTTCCCTATGGATGTGATTTTGGTGAGGACTCAAATTAATTGACTTGGTCCATTGTAGAGGTTTTTTGTTCCCCCCCCCCCCTAGATGTTACCATGTGTTGAAATAAGATAATGATAATTTAAGTTGCATAGTATCTTTTCTTCTTTTTGCATGAGCTGAAACTGACGCAGACATAACTTATTCGCTGAGCAAAAGGATCATGAAAGATAACCTTGCTCTTCACCTTTGAAACTGAGAAGTCAAGCTCTGTACATTCCTGCATGTTAATACTTACCTGGAGTTGTTTACATATAGGCAGCAAAGAGAATGAGATACTGAAGGGAACTTTTCTGGGGGAAGGGCTTGTAATGAATTAACTTTTTATTTGCTGAGCTCTTAATGATTCTCATTAAGAGTGCAGCTAATGTGGGTTAGGGCTTCCTAGGTGGTGCTAGTGGTAAGGAATCTGCCTGCCAATGCAGAGACAGGGGTTTGATCCCTGGGTCAAGAAGATCCCCTGGGGTAGGAAATGGCACCCCACTGCATTGCCTGGAAAATTCCATGGGCAAGGAAGCCTGGCAGGCTACAGTTCACAGGGTTGCAAAGTCGGACAGGACTGAGAGACTGAGCACAATGTGGTTTAAGGCACTTAACTCTCTGTATATATTGCAAATGGGATTTCTGGAGGTCTTGGATAATACCCTATAAATCAATAATTTTAATCAAATATTCCATGGAGAAAGCCTGTCTTTTTACCTGTGATCTTACTTATGAAGTAACTAAGGTGGTGGGTTATGACATCAGATTCCTGTTAGTATGCAGAATCTGTTCAGATTCTTTCTTACCTAGCCTAAATGGGTTCCTCTTTCTTTTAAATGTATTCTGTGATATCAGATAGGGTATGTTTTTTTTAGTACTGGGGGGAATCTCTCAAGTTGAAATTATGTTTTTAGCTATCAAGGATGAGAGCGGGTTTCAATGGTATTCACTAAGAACGTTTTGACTAGCAAACCTCCTTCTAAAAGTCAGAAACAAAGATCTTGGACCCTGAAGAGCAGAAAGGATGGTCAAACAGAGTATGTTTTCATTTTGAATTTTAAAAACAGCGCTAATCAAGATTCAGAAAACTGGAGCTCTGCCAGTTTCAGCCACTGCCGTGAACTCATTACCTTTCCATGCCTTGGCTTCTAGGGGAAACATCGGATGAATTCCAAGTTCATCCGTCTCTGCCTCACTGCAAGGCTAAGTACTTCGTAGTGCTGTCCTTGAGGGTTAGAAAGGTGCCTTACCCTCTGTATCCCAGACCCTGGAATTTAGTCGCTACTTTCTGAATATTAGTTAATTCCTATTGGATTCCCAGATATATTACTGGTCTTAGACTGATTCCCTGATTCAGTGCACAGAGCCTCAGTTCTGGGGCTGCAAAGCAGGATAGACTTGAATTATAGAGAGCCCTTATTTCCAAAACCATCTTCTCTTTTGGTCATAGATGTAATGTGTCTTCATATTTCTGGTTCGGCAGCTGTTTCTCCATGGCTGCTATGCTTATGCTTGAGTTGGTTGTCAGGGCTGTTAGGAAGAAGCACTGGCTTGTCCTCAAGAGAGCCTTGTATGACAGTGTTCATTGTTACTGACGCAGGAAAAGAAGTCTCCTGCCTGTTTCTGGCCTACTTGCTCAATAGCTCTTATTTAACCCATCCTAGTTGCTTGTTTTTACAAATGGTGTTCTTGCTCTAGGTTTTTAATCATAGTAAGTAGAAGAATATGAAATCAGGTGATAAATGTTGACTCAACAGCCAGGCAACTGTGCTATCTTGTTTCTGTGGTCAGCACAAGAAGCAGGGCCAGGGACAAACAACAAACTCAGGAGCACAATATAATCCTAAACCATATTTTGTTTGGAACCCCATCGTGAAGTTAGCCACTTTTGTTTTTAGCGTATTCTAGCTGCTATTTGCATTCATCCCTTTTCTCATTCTCTCTGTTCTCAAAGTACCTATCTCCCTGAGTCCTGAACCCATCCACTCAGCTTTCCTCCCTGTGTCTGGACCAGAGATAAGAACATGGAGCTGAGAGTCAGAAGGCTGAGTCCTATCATTGACTACTAATTGTGTAATTTCAAGTCATTCAGACTTATCTCTATATGAATATAAATTTTTAATCAAAGGGTTAGAATTATAATCAAGTTCTTTCTAACTCAATATGTATGATTCTGAAGGATCTTCATCTTATGAGCAAAACATTCTCCTTTGTTCCTGTCCACTACGTAAGCCTGGAAAGTGCTTTGTCCCAAGGTGGGAATGGCAATGGTCATCTACTGTGGAAGTCACAGGATGTTGAGGAGGTGTGTTTCGTGGTCGTGGTTTGTCTTGCTGTTGTTACTTTTTCTTTAATGCTTCATCCTGTTACTTTTTCTTTAAAGATTCATGCTGTTTATTTTTCAAAAAAGAAGAAAGAAACAGCTGACTGAATTTAAGCACTAGGTGAAAACAATGGAAGGTGTATTTTCTTAAAGTAATCTTTTATTAGCACTGGAAACAAGACCACAGCCGCCTCCAGTTTACTCCCAATGACTGTGGAGATCAACCAAATGGCAGTGTCTAGAAAAAAGCTGTGGACTTTGGTTCAATACAAAATTTAATCCCTTTCTTAGTACTGAATCAGGTAGGGAAAGGAAGAAAATTAAGTCAGTACTTGTATGCCAATCCCTTCAAATTTATTTCCATCTAATTCTGACAAAACCCTAGGAGATAGTATAGCTACTTTTCAGGTTAAATTGTCTAAGTTAGTACCCCCCCCCTTTTTTTTTTTGCTAAATTCCATACGTTATAAATGGAAGAAGTAGTTTCCATGCTTCTCTGTCCAACCTGTTCATTGTCTCATTCATGAATGTGAAGAAAAATGAAAGGGTGAAGTGTATGTAGATGTTGGTAAAAGTTCAGCTCCACAATTAAAGGTAAAAATTAGTTCCCTCCTCCAATTTCAGAAAATGAGGTGAAGGAACATTTATTCCTAACTCCTTACATTTTCATGGAGGGAATTAATTTCCACTCCTCTGTCCAGGAGGGAAATGCATGTGAAGAAGATATGTTCTTCTCTCCACCTCAGCATTTGCTCCTCCCAGGATAGGAGGAATGGCTTCTTTTCACAGTGGAGCTTTGCAGAAAGAAATGACCGTGCTATGTCAGCCCTTTGGCTGCTCTCTGTGACACAGACATCTCTGCTCCGCTGCTCCGGGAGCTTTCAGTCCAGGGTCTCCTCTGAGAGAGTGGTTGGCAGTTTCCAGCATCGCTGGGAACTGTGCTGTTCAGGGGTGTTAGGCAGCATGAGTGGAAATCACCAGAGTGGCACCTCTGAGCCCCATTCTTTGATCACTTTCATCAATAATAAAGCTGACTTTTTGATCTTCTTCTTAGTCTATCTCTCAGCTAGTTCCAAATTGGGAAAATAAAATTTTTTCTTTTGGTGACCAGAAACCTCAAAAATAGACAAGACAAAGTAGAGAGGATCAATAGTTTTTAAAAATGTTTTATATATTTTTATATAGATTTATGGGCTTCCTTGGTGGCTCAGCAGTAAAGAACCACCTGCAATGCAAGAGACACAGGCTCGATCCCTTGGTTGGAAAAATCCCCCAGAGGAGGCGTGACAACCCAGTCCAGTATTCTTGCCTGGAGAATCCCATGATCAGAGGAGCCCAGCAGGCTTCAGTCCATAGGGTCATGAAGAGTCAGACAAGAGTGAAGTAACTATGCCCAGGGCACATGTATATATTTATATATAAATTTTATATAAATTATCATTAAAGATAATATAGCAATACTTTTCACTTCTGCTTCTGGAAGAGAGAGAAAATCACTGCCAAATTATCTTAGGAACACTGAATGACAATGTTAAAGGAGCTACTAGCGTATGGAAAAGATGGGATGTCCAGAAAGCTTGCTTTTTCTATTTGGCTAGCACCAAGTCAGCAGAGCCCATTTTATGGGTGCTCCCTACAGAGCTGTACCTCTTATGCTCTTTCAATATTTTACATTCCGTTTTAACTCTGGTCAGCAGCTGTCCTACAAATTTGTTTTCTTTTATGTACATGTTGGGAGAAAGAATGGGAGTACTTAAGTCTTTATATGAGTGGTTCTATTGTATTAGGATTTTAGCGTGATTTTTTTCCCTCCAGAGTATCTGTAAGTGTTCTGAAGAGATAGGTCTCTGTGGACAGATGTCTGTCTGTGGAATTTTCCTGAT
Source organism: Madoqua kirkii (assembly GCA_006408675.1). Classification (NCBI taxonomy): domain Eukaryota; kingdom Metazoa; phylum Chordata; class Mammalia; order Artiodactyla; family Bovidae; genus Madoqua; species Madoqua kirkii. The sequence goes on along the minus strand of SJYC01031732.1, from coordinate 398 downwards.
GACTTGCCTGCCACATATCAATCCTGTCAGTCTTCAGGGCATCCAGTTAGGCCATCTGTGCATGCAGGGGTCAGGGGTGCTTCTTCAAGATAGTGGTACATATTGGTCTCCATTACATGAGGGTCTCCATCTCTTGGCATATTTTTATTCAAGTTTAGGTATTATGTCCAGGACTCTCTGAGAATCAAATAATTTATGCATCGGTTCTTAGAACTTCTGTTGACCTAAAGCATCATACAGTTGAGCATTGATCTGGAACTTGCTTGCCAATTCTGAATTCATCCTATAAAAAGCAGACCCTTGTTTAGAGTAAAACTACTATTAAAATGATGCCAGTGTTTCAGTTCAGTTCAGTCGCTCAGTAGTGTCCGACTCTTTGCGACCCCATGAATTGCAGC
>SJYC01031731.1:0-18129 GCA_006408675.1 Madoqua kirkii | reverse complement strand
GATCTTCGTTTTCTGAATATTGAGCTTTAAGCCAACTTTTTCACTTTCCTCTTTCACTTTCATCAAGAGGCTTTTTAGTTCCTCTTCACTTTCTGCCATGTTTAACCACTTGCAAATCCCATGGAAAGAGGAGCCTGCTAGGCTACAGTCCATAGCGTTGCAAAGAATTGGCCATGATTGAAGCTACTGAGCATGCCTGCAAGGTAAAAACCTAGGGGTAATCTTTGTTCTCATTATCTTATGTGTAAATCATGGAGTCTCTTCAGCTCTGCTTTCAAAATGTATCTGATCACAGTTCTCTGTCATTATCATAATTCAAGGCATTGTCATCTGTTATTTGTCTAAATTACTGCAAAATCCTCTGGAATAGTCTCCCTAAGAGTTTTATTTTTAAAATGCCAATCAGATCATATCACTGCCTTTCAGCTTTTTCCCGCTAGTCTTTGTCATAAGGAACTGCCTGGCACTTGATTTTCTCTGCTACCTCATCTGTCCCTCATATTCATTCTGTCACAGTCACTCTGTTTCTCTAACATGTCAAGCTAGTTCCTATTTCAGGATCTTTGCTCTTGATCTTCCCTCTGCTTGGAATGGTCTTTAACTTGCCGAGTTCCTGCTATCTCTAGGTATTACTACAGTCCTAGGAACTAGAGTTTTCAACAAGACAAAGTTTTTGTCCTCAAGAATTTTTATTTTTAAAATGCCAATCAGATCATATCACTGCCTTTCAGCTTTTTCCCGCTAGTCTTTGTCATAAGGAACTGCCTGGCACTTGATTTTCTCTGCTACCTCATCTGTCCCTCATATTCATTCTGTCACAGTCACTCTGTTTCTCTAACATGTCAAGCTAGTTCCTATTTCAGGATCTTTGCTCTTGATCTTCCCTCTGCTTGGAATGGTCTTTAACTTGCCGAGTTCCTGCTATCTCTAGGTATTACTACAGTCCTAGGAACTAGAGTTTTCAACAAGACAAAGTTTTTGTCCTCAAGAAGCTTCTCCATGTAGAAGAGAGACAGAAAATAAGCAAACATGCACACACACACACACACAATCCAAATGTAAAATAGTTTAGGTGATGGTAAATCAGTATAAGAAGAATAGAGGCCACGTGGCCACATGGCTATTTGGAGGGAAGCACATTCCAGGCAGGGAGAACAGCAAATGCAAAGACCCTGGGCCGTGAATATGCCAGATATTTTCAAAAAAGAGTTAGGAGACCAACATACTTAGAATAAAACATCAAGGCAGGGAGAGTAGTAGAAGAATCAGAGCTAGCAAGGTGGTGGAGTTCCAGTTCATGAAGAGTTTTTGTAGGCCATTAAGAACTTTGACTTTTTAGCTGTATAACAAAGAAAGCCATCGGAAGGTTCTGAGCATTGAAGTGACATGATCTTACGCTTTCAGAAGAGTATTCTTCCTACTGTGTTGAGAGTAGACAGTATAAGAAAGAAGGTGTTAATAGAAGCAAGAAAAGACTAGTTAGGCGTCTACTGTAATAGTTGAGATGAGAGAGAGAGTGGTGTGAAGTCATAAATCCTGGATATATTTCAAAGGAAGAGCTAGATATCATAGGGTCTGCTGATAGCTTGGGTGTGGGTATGAGAAAAGGGAAAGTTGAAGGCCATTCTAAGGATTTTGTCCTAAGCAATTGATAAATCTATCCTAGTTACTATTGTTGTAATGTTTAGTGGCATAAAATAGCCATATTATTTTGCTCACAGGTTCACTGGGTTATGAATTCAAACATGGCCCAGGAGGAAGTCCTGGTCTCTGTTCTACAATATCTGGTGCCTCTATTTGGGAGACTCAAACCTGGAGTTGAATCAATGATGGGAAGCTAGAGTTATCTGAAAGTGTCTTCATTCACATGTACAGCTTTTGGTTAGGGCCTCCACTTTGTTGTAGCTGGAACACCTACCCATGACCTCTGCAGGTAATCTGCAATTCCAGTTTCCACAGAGAAAAGCAGCTAGGTTCTAAGAGTGAGTGACCCAGGAGAGCCAAATGGAGGTACATGAAACTTTCATAACCTAGTCTTAGAAATCACATAATGTTACATTCCCCATATTCTATTAGATGAGGCAGTCACAATCCAATTAAAGGAAGAGAGGACAGACACATTACCACTCAATGGAAGCTATGTCAAGGCAAGAAGTGCACATGCAATGGATGATATTGTGGCAGCCATCTTTGGAATACACAGTCTGTTTCAGTGGGGAAGACTGTGAAAGTAGCAAGTATTGTGAGATCTCAAAATTAAGAATTAGTTTGGAACCATTTTATTTGTGATATGTATTGGACAACAGAACAGAAATATCAAGTAAAGCAGTTGAGTGTCTGAATTTGAAGAGGTTCTATGGGCTGCTGATATGTCTGGAAGTCATTCATATACTTAAAAACATGTATGAGACAGAGTGGGGATAAATAGGGAAAGGAAAGTCCCAGGACTGAGGCCCAAACCACTTCATAGTTCCCAGTCAGGAAGACGAGAAGGAATCAGCCAAGAAGATTGTGGGTTGCCAGTTCTGCTAACAGAGTGGTGTGCTTAAAACCAAGAGAAGAAAAAATTAACTTTGGCAATATGAAAGTCAGTGATGACTCTGAAGAGCTATCTTTTTGAGTGGTTGAGATCAAAACCAGCTTTGTGTGGGTTCAAGAGGAAACAGGAGGGGCTTTCTTGGTGACTCAGTGGTAAAGATGCCACCTGCCAGTGCAGGAGACATGGGTTCAATCCCTGATCCTGGAAGGTCCCACATGCTTCAGAGCAGTGAAGCCCATGAGCCTATGCTCTAGAGCTGGGGAACCAAAACTGTTGAGCCCATGTGCCACAGCTGCAGAAAGAAGTGCCCTAGAGACACTGCTCTACAGCAAGAGAAATCACTGCAGTGAAAAGTCCGTGCACTGTAACTAGAAAGCAGCCCCCATTCTCCGCAACTAGAGAAAAAGCCTGCACAGCAACAAAGATCCAGCACAGCCAAAAATAAATAAATAAAATTATATTTTAAGAAAAGAACGAATGGGAGGATGTTTGTTTCCTATCACCCCTCAGAATGTAAACCCTCTGAGGGCAAGGATTTTGCCTGTCCTGCTTGTTGACCTGTTCCTGGCACCTAGAACTGGCATGTAAAGGATATTTTTAAAAAGTGTTTTGGGTGAATGACTGCTAAATGAATGCAAGAGTGACTTATTTTTATGTGAGTCTGTGTTTTGGCTTAGGGCCTTTAAAAGTTATTTTATAAACATTAGCTGTTCAAATGTGATTTTGACATCACTTTTCAATTAGGACATCTTTTTGAAACTTCTAGGGATGAAAGCATGAGTTAATGGGAAACTAATTCAGCAGATCTTATATTGTCTACACTATCCTTAGCAATGTGATGACTTTGGAAAATGGATCTTCATTTGATAGACAGCTAGAAGAGAAATTGGTATATACACTGGTTTTATACCCTCCTACATCCTCCAGTTCTCATGTTGAATAGCAGTTCAGTGGCTCAGGGGAGGGGACTGAATGTCTAGAGGAAAGCTGTAAGGAAGGTCCTATAAGGTTCTTAAAAAAATAAGTGTCCATCCTCTAACTCCTCCTACCTGCTAGGAAAATGCTTGATAATATGTTGATAGTTCACTGGGGAAAGAGGGTATTGAAACATTTTGAAATGGTGTTAGAGAAACACTTTGCTTAGACAATCTGTAAGTTCACAGCATTGTAATCTAGGTAGCTATGACAAATGAAAATTTCAGTCCACTCTCCTGTTATAAGTCACTTCTCATTGATTTGTCATGTCAGATAATATTGTATTTTCATACTTATCTTTTTTTCTTTTTTCCCCTTTAGAGTAAGAAAGTAATTTCACAACAAGAAATGAATACTATTGTCAGGGAATATCATCCTATATATACACACTAAGTTTCTTTTCTTTGGCAAGCACTCCAAATTCAACTATCGACTTACAAAGCTGTGTTATTTTTCATGATGTTTTTGGCTTTCAATATTATGGAGAAATGCCTGATTAAAAGGAAGTCTGCAAGTGAATTCCCAACATGCCCTTTGGCAGCTTTTTCATTTCACTTAGAGGTGGGAGCAGGTGGTGTCATTTAGAATTAAATACATCATGTCTCAGTTGGCAGGAAAACAGTGTCAGTGATGAAAGATCCCTGCAATGAATCTCATTAATTGTTCACCAATTTGTGCTAACTTTATTTATATTTGCATATAGTAATACAAGTACAATGAGGTATCGTATATTCAGATTATACTTAGCATTAAGTGTAACTATAAGCTGTAAAAGACCTTTGGTATAACAGCACTAACACGCTGGCAGGTGAGCGCCCATCCATCCATCATCTACAGCAGCCTCCCTGCTCCTCCTCACCAAAGCAGACTTGTTTCATTTCCTCCGTTTTCCTGTGAAGTTATGGCAAGTTCACAAAACTGTGGCCCAGCTCAAGCCCACTCTATTTTTGGCAACTTCACTCTGGAAAAAGGTAGAATGGATTCTATTTGAACTCTCATGTGTTTCCAGAGGCATGCTATACCTGCAAATTATAGTGTTTTGCTAACATGTAAATGTTTTTAAATGCCAAATTACAGCTAAAAATTCACCTGATTTTTTTATTGAAAGACATACTTTTAGATTCAAATAACTATGCATTATATTCAACATAGTTTATTAGAAAAATAACTCTAAAACATTATTGTTATTATTTAGGTGCTAAGTTAGGACTTTTGCCACTCCAAGGACTTTAGCCCACCAGGTTCTTCTGTCCATGGGGTAACCCAGGCAAGAATACTGGAGTGGGTTGCTATTTTGTTTAGACTAAAATAATTATTTTCTTTTTATGTGACTGTTTCCTTCATACAATATTTGAGCAAGCATGAGAACTTAACAGTAGTTAAGATAAACATATTAGTAGGAAATAATGTAAAAAAAAAGTTTCTTTTGTTGTTGTTTCTCCATTTTTATTTAGTATTATTTTTTTATTGAAGTATAGTTGATTTACAATGCTATACCAAACTCTGCTATATAGCAAAATGACTCAGTTATACACACACAGACATATATTCTTTTTTTAATATTCTTTTCTGTTATCATTTATCATGGAACATTATATATAGTTCACTTGCTATACACTAAGACTTCATTGTTCATCCATTATAAAGTAATGGTTTGCGTCTACCAACCTAAACTCCAGCCCACAACTGTCATCCTCCTACCTTGCTGACCACCAGCCCGTTCTCTATGCCTATGAGCCTCTTTCTGTTTTGTAGATAGGTTCATTTGTGCCACATTTTAGATTACTTATAAATAATATTGGACTTCCCAGGTGGTGCCAGATGTAAAAAACCCACCTGCCAATGCAGGAGACATAAGAGACATGGGTTCATTCTCTGGGTCGGGGAGATTCCCTGGAGGAGGGCAACCCCCTCCAGTATTCTTGCCTGGAGAATCCCATGGACAGAGGGGCCTGGCGAGCTACAGTCCATAGGATCACACAGAGTCAGACACAACGAAAGGGACTTAGCACATATGCATGCATAAGTGAAGAAGGCTGAGTGCCGAAGAATTGATGCTTTTGAACTGTGGTGTTGGAGAAGACTCTTGAGAGTCCCTTGGACTGCAAGGAGATCCCAGCAGTCCATTCTGAAGGAGATCAGTCCTGGGATTTCTTTGGAAAGAATGATGTTAAAGCTGTAACTCCAGGACTTTGGCCACCTCATGTGAAGAGTTGACTCATTGGAAAAGACTCTGATGCTGGGAGGGATTGGGGGTAGAAGGAGAAGGGGACGACAGAGGGTGAGATGGCTGGATGGTATCACTGACTTGATGGACGCGAGGAGTGAATTCCTGGATTGGTGATGGACAGGGAGGCCTGGTGTGCTGCAATTCATGGGGTCGCAAAAAGTCAGACATGACTGAGTGAACTGAACTGAAGTGATATCATATGGTATTTATCTTTCTCTTTCTGACTTACTTCACTAAGTATGTTAATCTTTAGCTAAGTATGTTAAGTACTTCATTGCTGCGCTGCTGCTGCTAACTCGCTTCAGTCATGTCCAACTCTGTGCAACCCCATAGACTGCAGCCCACTAGACACCTCTGTCCCTGGGCTTCTCCAGACAAGAATACTCGAGTGGGTTGCCATTTCCTTCTCCAATGCGTGCATGCATGCTAAGTCGCTTCAGTCATGTCCCACCTGTGCAACCCCGTGTACAAGCAGCCCACCAGGCTCCTCTGTCCATAGGATTCTCCAGGCAGGAATACTGGGATGAGTTGCCATTTTCTCCTCCAAAGTGCTTCACCAAGTATGTTAATTGCATCTGTTGCTGCTAATCACATTATTTTACTTTTTTATGGCTGAGTGGTATTCCATTGTTACATGTATCATTTCTCCTTTATCCATTCATCTGCCAATAGACATTTAGATTGTTTCTGTGATTGATTTGGCTATTGTGAATAGTGCTGCTATTCACAGCAGCACACAACGTAGAATGTAGCAGTGCATGTATATTTTTGAATTATAGTTTTGTCTGAGTATATTCCTAAGATTGGGATTGCTGGATTGTATGGTAGCTTTATTTTTAGTTTCTTAAGAAACTTCCATACCGTACTCCACAGTGGCTGTGCCAACTTATATTCCCATCAACAGTGTAGGAGGGTTCCCTTTTCTACACACCCGCTGCAGCATTTGTTATTTTTTGGTAGACTTTTTAATGATGGCTCTTCTGACTGGTGTGAAGTGGTACTTCAGTTTTGATTTGCATTTTCCTAATATTTAGTGATGTTGAGCATCTTTTCGTTTGCCTACTGACTGTCTGTATGCCTTCTTTGGAGAATGTCTATTATGGTCTTCTGTCTATTTTTCAGTTGGCTTGTTTTTTGTTGTTGCTGAGTTGTGTGAGCTGTTTGTATATGTTGGAGATTAACCCCCTGCATGTCACATCATTTTCTAACATTTTTTTCCATTCCATTGGTTGTCTTTTAGGTGTTTTTTGTTTGTTTTTTTTTAAATGATTTCCTTTGCTGGGCAAAAACTTGTACATTTGATAGTTCCCATTTGTTTATTTTTGCTTCTATCTCTTTTACGTTGAGTGACTAACCTAAGAAAACATGGATACAATCTGTGTCAGAGAACGTTTTGCCTGTGATTTCTCCTTGGGGTTTTATGATGTCATGTCTTCTGTTTAAGTCTTTAAGCCATTTTGAGTTTATTTTTGGGCATTATCATAATAAAATATACTGGCAACAAAAATATACAAGGAAATAAAGCATACTAATAAGCATTCTTCTCTGAGTTCATAATTTTCATTTCTAAAAGGACTTATGTGCTGAGGTCTAGGCTGCCTTGTGGAAAATGTGGAAAAAAAAAAAACACCTATAGCCTTTCTCTTTCAAGGAATCTAAACTGTCTTTGAAAAACAAGATTCAAATGTATGAAAAAAGAGAACTATCAATGTGCAGTTGATAAAATTATGCAGAGCCAAACAGGTGTTATTACAGATCAAAATATAGACATTTTGTTGCAGTGATTTCCATCGTTAAAAGTTTTTAGTTATAATAGGTACCCAGTGGTAGCCTATTAGATAGATAAGACATTACTACAATAAAATAAAGCCTATATGGTTTACAGTTACATTATATTGATAAATATGCATTTCTGTCATTGGTGTATTTGCATGTCTGCCCAAGGATATTATCTTGAAAAGATTAATAAGGGATGGAAAACAGTGATTATATCTTTGCTTTGAAATCACTTTTCTTTTTTTAAGTTAATTTTATTGGAGTATACTCAATTTATAATGCTTTCGTTTCTGCTGTACAACAAAGTGAATCAGTTGTACATATACATATATCCATTCATTTTTAGATTCTGTTCCCATATAGTTCATGACAAGAGTATTGAGCAGAGTTCCCTGTGTTGTATACTAGGTTCTTATTAGTTACCTATTTTATAAATAGTAGAAGTCATTTATTTTCTGATTATTTGTCTAGTAATAAAATGGGGAGATGAGTGGAAAATCTTATGTATTAGAGCTCTTCCAGCTCTTTAATGTTAGAACTGTGTTTGACTTCTTGCTCTGCTTTCTATGCCTGTATGATTTTAAGAGAATCATTTCATATAAGTGACCTCAATTTCTTCAATTATTGAATTGGATCAGTGAGAGCTACCTTGCAAAGTTCTTGTAAGAATTCATCAGGTCACATATATGCAAAAATGTAAACTGCAAAGCAAGATGCAGTTATAAGGAAAAACATCAACCTCTAAGAAGAATTAAAAAAAGAATTAAAGTACTGTAGTAAAATTTCAACTGGAAAGCCATTTTCATAATTTCCTTTTGATGAGTCCATGGTTAATTTTATAGAGCCAGTTACTTTCCTTCTGAATCTGGAATTAACTAATAATACCCTACAGCCCAAACCTGGCCCACCACCTATATTGCAGTAAAGTTACATTGGAATACAGCCATGCTTGTTTGTTAGCACGATGTCTGTGACAGCTTTTATGCCATGACAACAGAGATGAATATGTGCAACTGAGACCATAAGGCCCTCACAGGCTTAAATATTTGCCATCTGCCTCTTTATGAAAAAATTTCACTGACCTCTGACCTAAATCATCATATTTAGCTGGATTTCATTTATTGTAGAATGTTGGGTGGTTAATTTTCTGATATTCAAGAGAATTTGAATTCAGTTATTTGAGATTATGTAGGACAAAGTATTCTCCACCTAGGTCAGTGAGTGTATAGTTTGATACTTTTGCTATGATCACCCTCCTGGGAGTTATATCACACACTCTTAAAATAGCAAAAGTTTCATCTTGGCAGATTGACAAATCAAGAAGGAAATAAAGAAGGCTTACTATTATCTCACAGGATTGTTGTAAGGTGTGATAACACTGTGTATATGAAAGAGCTTTAAAAATTATTTGTAGTAATGCATTATATCAATGATTATTATTAAAGATAATTTTAGATATCTTTATAATACAAAAAAAAAAAAGGGCTTACACCTCATTGGCTTTCCTTAGGGGAGACTCACTTAGTAGAAAAAGGAGCTGATTAAGATTCCTCAGCTGGGTTTGTAGAGAACACTGGTTATGAGGGTCGTATTAGCTCTTGCTAAAGTCTCTTTTTGCATTGAGTGTCATCATTACCACTTCAGACTACAATAAAATGGGATTTATACATACATATACACACACACACACACACACACACACACACCACACACACACACACACATATATATATATACATATATATATTTGGCAGTAAACTACCAGACTTAATAGTGATATACATTGAAAAAGAACATAGAAGGAGGTTACTCTTGAGTAAATTTTACTCAGGCAAAAAGGATTATCTGTTAAAATGTTGGAGAATTATATGCTTTCCACTTTGAAATGTTTACAGACTTTCTGAAGAATCAAGAAGCATTCTTTGAGAGATTTTCTTCTATTCCTATAGATAGTAGTATTTTTCTTTAATATCTATATTAAAAATATAGTTTCTATTGCCATGGTAAAAGTGAATTTTTATACCTGTGAATAGATTTTTTTGCAATATCAAAATATGAAAAATTATCTTTAAAGTGAAAAATGAACGTCACTTAGTTGTGTTCAACTCTTTGTGACCCCATGAACTATACAGTCCCTAAAATTCTCTAGGCCAGAATACTGGAGTGGGTAGCCTTTCCCTTCTCTATGGGATCATCCCAACCCGGAGATTGAACCCGGGTCTCCCACATTGCAGGCGGATTCTTTACCAGCTGAGCCACAGAGAAGCCCAAAATTACCTTGGCATGTATGTGTATATTAATATACATATACACATATATACATACACACATTTCTTTACATATATATCTACCTATATACTTGAGTAAAGAAATGTGTATATGTATATATGTATGTTTATATAGACATACATATGTAAACATATATCATTAGTTTACACTCTTGGGGTGTCACTGTGACAAGTGAAGAGCGTGTATGTCCTAGTCCACAAAGTTTAAAGTTTATTTTATGTGTTAGGAATGGACTGTCTGGCACATGGATGAATATTTTGCAGATTCAGTATTTCTAATGTGACAGTTCCTATACTTTTGTTTCTGGTATTATGTCATTTATTCAGCACATATTTAAATCTGAGTCATCATGCAAAAGTATATATTAACTGGTGCTTACAGAGCTTATTAGTAAGAGAAATGGACATTATATAGTCTCAGAAATGTGTGCATGTGAGAGAGAGATGCCTGGTACTAGTGTATTACCCCTTCAGATGAGATCTGGAGATAATTTGCAGTTAACCAGGAAAAAAGGAGGAAAAGAATACAGCTCAGGCAGAGAGCATACAAAGACCTTGTGGTGAGGAGGAGGAAGATCTCAGAAATGAAGAGAAGGTGAGGGGCAAAGCAGGAGAGGGGGAGTATGGTACTACATGAAGCTCTTACGGCACTGTCTGATGGAAACTGAATACCAGCCACATAGGTAGTTTTTAAGTTTTTGTAGCAGCCACTTTAAAAAGTGGAAGAACTTGGAATTACTTTTCATAATATTTTATTTAACCTGATACTTCCAAAATATTATTTCAGCACTTAATATTAAAAATTACTGATGTATTTTATTCTGTTTCTCATACTGTCTTTATTTTTTTTGGAGAAGGCAATGGCACCCCACTCCAGTACTCTTGCCTGGAAAATCCCATGGACGGAGGAGTCTGGTGGGCTGCAGTCCATGGGGTCGCAAAGAGTTGGACACGACTGACTGACTTCACTTTCACTTTTCCCTTTCATGCATTGGAGAAGGAAATGGCAACCCACTCCAGTGTTCTCCCCCTGGAGAATCCCAGGGGCGGGGGAGCCTGGTGGGCTGCCCGTCTATCGGGTCACACAGAGCTGGACACAACTGAAGCAACTTGGCGGCAGCAGCAGCAGCTTTATTTTTTTTAATATTTTTATTTTATTTTTGGCTGTTATAGGTGTTTATTGCTGCACAGGCTTTTTATCTTGTTGCAGCAAGCAGGGGCTACTGTCTAGTTGTGGTGCACAGGCTTCCCATTGGAGTGGCTTCTCTTGTTCTAGAGAATGGGCTGTAGGGCACAGTAGGCTTCAGTAGTTGGGGAAAATGGACTTAGTCATTCTGTGGCATGTGAGATCTTCCCGGATCAGGGAGCAAACCTGTGTCTCCGCATTGGCAGGTGGATTCTTTACCACTGAGCCACCAGAGTAGCTCTACAATGTCTTTAAAATCTACTGTGTGTATTATAGTCACAGCATGTCAGTATTCAGACCAGCCACATTTCAAGTGCATAATGGCCACATGTGATAAGAGATTACCATACCACATCAGATGATGCAACTCGGGATCACTAGTTCTCAGCCCTGGTCTAATAGGCGAGCTCTCACTGAGACTTGCAAAACCCCAGCTGCCTAGGCCCAGCCTAGGCTGATTACATCCGAATCTTTGAGAGTGGGGCCTAGGCATCAGGATTTTTATTAAAGTTTTCTGAGTGATTCCCGTGTGCAGCCAAGTATGAAGAACAGTGTGTGGACTGGGGACCTTGTTGAGGGGTTAGAACAATGAAAAACCTTAAAAAGAGTTTTAAACAGGAATATGGCATGATTTACATTTTTTATTTAATTTTTTTTTTTTTGCAGGGAGTATAGCCAATCAACAATGTTGTGACATTTGCAGGTGGACAGTAAAGGGATTCAGTCATACATATACATGTTCTTACTCTCCCCCAAGCTCCCCTCCCATCCAGGCTGCCAAATAACATTGAGCAAGAATTATACAGTAGGTTCTATGCTATACAGTAGATTCTTATTGGTTATCCACTTAAATATAGCAGTATGTAACCCCCCAGATTAATTACATCAGAATCTCTGAGGGTGGGGCCTTGGCATCAGGATTTTTACAGTTTTCTGAGTGATTCACAACTCTGTGGATTGAGGACCTTGTTGAGATGTTTAGCTTTTAGACAATGATAAACCTTTAAGAGTTTTAAACAGGAATGTGGCATGCCTGTTTTTACATTTTTATAAGGACACTCTGGTGAAATCACAGAGAACAGAAGTGAGGGAAATAAAGTAGATATAAATGCTGGCCAATCTTTAGGAGCATTTGGAAGTAGCCCAGCTCAGAGATGATGACTTCGTAGTATATAGTGATGGAATCAAGAGTTATTTAGTAGATGAAGAGTCCTGATTACAGATTGAATGTGCAGTAGGAGGGTAGAGATGCTGTTCACTGTGGACAGAGAATGCTGAAAAAAAAAAAAAAAAAAAAGATGTGAAATGTACAGGATTTTTCTATACTTTTTTTTTTGCTTTTTTATAGTTTTAGTTGGAAACATTAAAAACAGCTTGAGTACTCCCAATAATTTATAAAACTGTGATAGTTATATTATGCTATCATTTCAGTTCAGTTGCTCAGTTGTGTCAACTCTTTACAATCCCATGGACTGCAGCACACCAGGCTTCCCAGTTCATCACCAACTCCTGGAGCTTACTCAAACTTATGTCCATTACTTTGGTGATGCCATCCAATCATCTCATCCTCTGTTGTCCCCTGTTGTGAAATTTACAGGATTTTTCTATACTTTTTTTTTTGCTTTTTTATAGTTTTAGTTGGAAACATTAAAAACAGCTTGAGTACTCCCAATAATTTATAAAACTGTGATAGTTATATTATGCTATCATTTCAGTTCAGTTGCTCAGTTGTGTCAACTCTTTACAATCCCATGGACTGCAGCACACCAGGCTTCCCAGTTCATCACCAACTCCTGGAGCTTACTCAAACTTATGTCCATTACTTTGGTGATGCCATCCAATCATCTCATCCTCTGTTGTCCCCTGCTTCTCCTGCCTTCAATCTTTCCCAGGATCAGGGTCTTTTCCAATGAGTCAGTTCTTTGCAACAAGTGGTGAAAGTATTGGAACTTCAGCATCAGTCCTTACAATGAATATTCCAGACTGATTTCCTTTAGGATGGACTGGTTGGATCTCCCTGCAGTCTAAGGGATTCTCAAGAGTCTTCTCCAACACCACAGTTCAAAAGCATCAGTTCTTCAGTGCTCAGCTTTCTTTATACTCCAACTCTCACATCCATACATGACTACTGCAAAAACCGTAACTTTGACTAGAAAGACATTTGTTGGCAAATTAATGTCTCTGCTTTTGAATATGCTATCTAGGTTGGTCATAACTTTTCTTCCAAGGAACAAGTGTCTTTTAATTTCATTGCTGCAGTCACCATCTGCAGTGATTTTGGAGCCCCCAAATAAAGTCTCTAACTGTTTCCACTGTTTCCCCATCTATTTCCCATTAAGTTATGGGACCAGATGCCATGACTTTAGTTTTTGATTGTTGAGTTTTAAGCGAATTTTTTTCAATCTTTTTTCACTTTCATCAAGAGGCTCTTTAGTTCTTCTTCGTTTTCTGCCGTAAGGATGGTGTAATCGGCATATCTGAGGTTTTTATATTTCTCCCGGCAATCTTGATTCCGCTTGTGCGTCATCGAGCCTGGCATTTCTCACGATGTACTCTGTATATAAATTAAATAAGCAGGGTAATGTACTCCTTTCCCGAATTGGAACTAGTCTGTTGTTCCATGTCTTGTTCTAACTGTTGCTTCTTGACCTGCATACAGATTTCTCAGGAAGCAGATAAGGTGATCTAGTACTCTCATCTCTTGAAGATTTCTCCACAGTTTGTTTTTGGAACTAGTCTGTTGTTCCATGTCTTGTTCTAACTGTTGCTTCTTGACCTGCATACAGATTTCTCAGGAAGCAGATAAGGTGATCTAGTACTCTCATCTCTTGAAGATTTCTCCACAGTTTGTTGTGATCCACACAGTCAAAGGCTTTGGTGTACTCAATAAAACAGAAGCAGATGTTTTTCTGGAACTCTTGCTTTTTTAATGAGCCAAAGGATATTGACAGTTTGATCTCTGGTTCCACTGCTGCTGCTGCTAAGTCGCTTCAGTCATGTCTGACTCTGTGCGACCCCATAGACGGCAGCCCACCAGGCTCCCCCATCCCTGGGGTTCTCCAGGCAAGCATTTCCTTCTCCAATGCATGAAAGTGAAAAGTGAAAGTGAAGTCGCTCAGTTGCATCCAACTCTTTGCGACCCCATGGACTGAAGCCTACCAGGCTCCTCCACTCATGGGATTTTCCAGGCAAGAGTACTGGAGTGCCTCTATCTAAATTCAGCTTGAACATCTGGAGGTTCACAGTTCATGTACTGTTGAAACCTGGCTTGGAGAATTTTGAGCATTTCTTTGCTAGAATGTGAAATGAGTGCAGTTGGGCAGTAATTTGAGCATTCTTTCTCATTACCTTTCTTTGGAATTGGAATTAAAAATGACTCTTTCCAGTCCTTTGACCACTGCTGAGTTGTCCAAATGTAATGGCATATTGAGTGCAGGACTACCACAGCAACATCTTTTAGGACTGGAAATAGCTCAATTGGAATTCCATCACCTCCATAGCTTTGTTTGTAGTGATGCTTCCTAAGGCCCACTTGACTTCACATTCCAGGATATATGGCTCTAGGTCAGTGATCACACTATCATGGTTATCTGTTTTCCTAAGGCCCACTTGACTTCACATTCCAGGATGTCGTTTTCTAGGTGAGTGATCACACTATCGTAGTTATCTGGGTCATGAAAATCTTTTTTTGTATAGTTTTTCTGTGTATTCTTGCCACCTTTTCTTAATATACTCTGCTTCTATTAGGTCCATACCATTTCTGTCCTTTATTATGGCCATCTTTGCAAGAAATATTCCCTTGGTATCTCTGATTTTCTTAAAGAGATCTCTAGTCTTTCCCATTCTATTGTTTTCCTCTGTTTCTTTGCATTAATCACTGAAGAAGGTTTTCTTATCTCTCCTTGCTATTCTTTGGAACTCTGCATTCAAATGGGTATATCTTCCCTTTTCTCCTTTGCCTTTTATGTCTTTTCTCAGCTATTTGTAAGACTTCCTCAGACAAACATTTTGCCTTTTTTGCATTTCTTTTTCTTAGGGATGGTCTTGATCACTGTCTCCTGTACAGTGTCTCAAATCTCTGTCCATAGTTTTTCAAGCACTCTATTAGATCTAGTCCCTTAAATTGATTTCTCACTTCCACTGTATAATCATAAGGGATTTGATTTAGGTCATACCTGAATGGTCTAGTGATTTTCCCTACTTTCTTCAATTTAAGTCTGAATTTGGCAATAAGAAGTTCATGATCTGAGCCACAGTCAGCTCCTGGTCTTGTTTTTGCTGAGTGTATAGAGCTTCTCCATCTTTGGCTGCAAAGAATATAATCAATCTGACTTTGGTATTAACCTTCTGTGATACCCATGTGTAGAGTCTTATATCATTGGAAGGGGGTGTTTGCTATGACCAGTGAGTTCTCTTTGCAAAACTCTGTTAGCCTTTGCCCTGCTTTGCTTTGTTCTCCAAGGCTAAATTTGCCTGATTACTACAAGTATCTCTTGACTTCCTTCTCTTGCATTCCAGTCCCCTATAATGAAAAGGATATCTCTTTTGTGTGTTAGTTCTAGAAAGTCTTGTAGGTCTTCATAGAACCATTATACTTCAGCTTCTTCAGCATTACTGGTCAGGGCATAAACTTGGATTACTGTGATATTGAATGGTTTACCTTGGATTTGAACAGAGATCATTCTGTCATTTTTGAGGCTGCATCCAAGTACTGCATTTCAGACTCTTTTGTTGACTATGATGTCTACTCCATTTCTTCTTAGGAATTCTGCCCACAATAGTAGGTATAATGGTCATCTGAGTTAAATTCTCCCATTCCAGTCCATTTTAGTTCACTGGTTCCTAAAGTGTCAGTGCTCACTCTTGCCATCTTCTGTTTGACCTCCTCCATGATCGGATTCATGGACCTGACATGCCAGGTTTCCATGCAGTATTGCTCTTTGCAGCATCAGACTTTTGGTTCCATCACCACACCACACCATCACTTCCACAGCTGGATGTTGTTTTTGCTTTCACTTGTTTCTTCATTCTTTCTGGAGTTATTTCTCCACTGATCTCCAGTAGCAGTTGGGCACCTACTGACTTGGGGAGTTCATCTTTCAGTGTCTTATCATTTTGCCTTTTCATACTATTCTTGGGGTTCTCAAGGGAAGAATATTGCCATTCTCTTCTTCAGTGGACCATGTTTTATCAAAACTCTCCACCATGACCTGACCTTCTTGGTTGGCCCTACAGGGCATGGCTCATAGTTTCATTGAGTTAGACAAGGCTGTGGTCCATGTGATCAGATTGGTTAGTTTTCTGTGATTGTGCTTTTCAGTCTTTCTGACCTCTGATGTATTAGTATAAGCAGTTTATGGAAGCTTATAGAAGCTTCCTGATGGGAGAGACTGACTGAGGGGAAAACTGGGTCTTGTTCTGATGAGCGGGGCCATGCTCAGTAAATCTTTAATCCAATTTTCTGCTGATGGGTGGGGTTGTGTTCCCTCCCTGTTGTTTGACCTGAGGCCAAACTATGGTAGAGTTAATGAAGATCATGGTGACCTCCTTCAAAAGCTCCCATGCAGGCACTGTTGCACTCAGTGCCCCCGACCCTGCAGCAGGCCACTGCAGACCCACAGCTCTGCTGGAGACTCCTGGACACTAACTCACAGGCAAGTCTGGGTCAGTCTCTTGTAGGATCACTGCTCCATTCTCCTGGGTCCTGATGCACACAAGGTTTTGTTTGTGCCTTCCAAGAGTCTGTTTCCCCAGTCCTGTGTAAGTTCTGGGGGCTCTATGGTGGATTTAATGGAGACCTCTTACCAGAGGGCATACGCCATACCCAGGTGTATTGCACCCAGAGCCTCTGTCCCTGCAGCAGCTCACTACTGACCCATACCTCTGCAGGAGACATTTGGTTACCATTCTGGCTCAGTCTCTTCGGGGTTTTTGAGACCTGGTGCATACAAGTTTTGTTTGAGCCCTCTGACATCTCTGGTGGGTATGGGGTTTGATTCTAATTGTGGTTTTGCCCCTTTTACTGTCTTGCTGGGGCTACTCCTTTGCCTTTGGATGTGGGGTATCTTTTTTGGGTGGGATCCAACATTCTCCTGTTGATGGTTGTTCAGCAGTGAGTTGTGATTTTGGAGTTCTCCCAGGAGAAGAAGAGCAAACGTCCTTCCAGGCCACCACCTTGGACTAAATCCTATCCTTTAGGAGTCATTTGTTCATTTTGCAGAACTGAAAGGAGCTTTGCATACTTGTTTTCTGTTTTCCATTCACAGGACGATTATGAAGAGAGGGTCTTAAAAGGCAAACATGAAAGTTTCTGCATATCATGAGTTTTAAGTCTGTATATCCAGATACTTAAAAATGTATAGGACCTTTCCATTGCTGAAGGAGCTTATAGGTTTTGCCATAAAGTGTTTATTCACTAACTGTAACACTGAATGAGTTTAAGAATTATATCACTGAAGAGGACTATTATCTGTTTTACTTTTGCTACCTGAAAGTAAGTCATCCGGGGAAAGGCAGATTGGAGAGTTAATTTTTCAATTGTTGGACTCATGAGTCATTAAGGTCCTTGTAAAGAGAAATTTATTTGTTTCAGAGTTAGAGCATGTTATGGTGTTCCCTGTTTTGTCTGTTGCTGACAGCTGAGTTTAAGCTAATTAGACCCAAGATAGAGAACAAGGAAACATGTTACCATACACTCCTATGAAATTCTCTGTCCCTATGCCAACCCCAATGTCTTCCAACACTTCCTCCCCTAGTCCATATCCTCCCAGAAAAAAATCACGATTATCCTTTATTTATTCCTCTTCTGTGGGCTTCCCTTGTGGCTCAGCTGGTAAAGAATCTGCTTGCAATGCACAAGTCTTAGGTTTGATCCCTTGGTTGGGAAGATCCCCAGAAGAAGGGAAAAGCTACCCACTCCTGTATTCTGGCCTGGAGAAAACAGAATACTCCAGTATTCTGGCCTGGACCTGGTACTCGAAAACAAATTAGGTATATATCTAGCTGAATACCCAGAACATATTAAATAGCTGTTGTTAGCTTAAGTGTTAAGCTTATATCAATATAAGTCTAACTTTCTCATACATTTTTTAAAATTAAAAGACATTATGTGTTAAAATAGTTTCTGGTCTTACGT
>SJYC01031729.1:0-24544 GCA_006408675.1 Madoqua kirkii | reverse complement strand
ATTTTCACCCTGCTTATTTAACTTATATGCAGAGTACATCATGAGAAACACTGGGCTGGAAGAAACACAAGCTGGAATCAAGATTGCCGGGAGAAATATCAATAACCTCAGATACGCAGATGACACCACCCTTATGGCAGAAAGTGAAGAGGAACCAAAAAGCCTCTTGATGAAAGTGAAAGAGGAGAGTGAAAAAGTTGGCTTAAAGCTCAACATTCAGAAAACGAAGATCATGGCATCCGGTCCCATCACTTCATGGCAAATAGATGGGGAAACAGTGGAAACAGTGTCAGACTTTATTTTGGGGGGCTCCAAAATCACTGCAGATGGTGACTGCAGACATGAAATTAAAAAACGCTTACTACTTGGAAGAAAAGTTATGACCAACCTAGATAGTATATTCAAAAGCAGAGACATTACTTTTCCGACTAAGGTCCGTCTAGTCAAGGCTATGGTTTTTCCTGTGATCATGTATGGATATGAGAGTTGGACTGTGAAGAAGGCTGAGCGCTGAAGAATTGATGCTTTTGAAGTGTGGTGTTGAAGAAGACTCTTGAGAGTCCCTTGGACTGCAAGGAGATCCAACCAGTCCATTCTGAAGGAGATCAACCCTGGGATTTCTTTGGAAGGATTGATGCTAAAGCTGAAGCTCCAGTACTTTGGGCACCTCATGAGAAGAGTTGACTCATTGGAAAAGATTCTGATTCTGGGAGGGATTGAGGGCAGGAGGAGAAGGGGACGACCAATGATAAGATGGCTGGATGGCATCACAGACTCGATGGACGTGAGTCTGAGTGGAGAGATGGTGATGAGCAGGGAGGCCTGGCATGCTGCAATTCATAGGGTCGCAAAGAGTTGGAGACGACTGAGCGACTGAACTGAACTGAAGCATCTTTTGCCAATTCCACATCTAGTAATTTCATGTTGGTAGCTTGAAATTAGCCATGCTGGGAGTATTTACACCATGGATATAGGCAGACCCTACAAGTCAGCTTCACTCTACCCTGAGAGCCAGCTTTTGAAAATTTTCCAGCACACCTTTTTTTTTTTTTTTTTTTTCAATAGCAGAGTTTTGTTTTACATCTTAAGACCAGCCAGGATGGCTAGTCTCTTGCTTTCTGTACATCTCCTGCTTGACCAGTGCCTGCTTCATCTGTGGTGGTGGTGCTTTAGTCACTATTTCCTGTCTGACCCTTGCAACCCAGTGGGCTGTAGCTCACCAGGCTTCTCTGTCCATAAGATTTTCCAGGAAAGAATACTGGAGTGGATTGCCATTTTCTTCTTTGGAGGATCTTCCTGACCCAGGGCTAGACCTGGTCTCCTGCACTGCAGGCGGATTCTTTTCCCTACCCTATGCTCCTGACTGATCTTCCTACATACTTTCCTCAGGCCCCAGCTAGTGATTCTTCTTATCAGAGGGGTGGTGAGGGGTGTGTCTCTCTATTGGTGTCCTGGTAACTCATGAGCCCACCTGATGTCAGTTTCCCTGTAACTGGCAATCATTCTCCCCTTCCACTTGGGAGCAATGACTTTCATCATGTTCTGCCCGCCACCCACCACACATGGTGGGGTCTTGCTCGAGGATTTTGCTTCAGACAGGTAAGCTTGCCCACCTGTTAAACCACTGACGTCTCTGTTGCTGTCCCCAGACTCTTTGGTCCTAAAGCTTGGCAAGTGCAGGCCGTGTAAGCCTGTGGAATGTCATCGAGCATGCTGGAAAAGAATAGATGTTGTTACAGTTCTTACAGCAGTGGTTGTATCTCAGTTGATGGTTTTTATAGCACCTGTGTTTCAGCCCTCTCCTGAGTGTGTTTAAAACTAGTCTCTTTGTCCCCACCCCTGTCTCTCAATAGAGTTGTTTTGTCCAAGCAAGTTATTTTCTACACTAAAATTTAAGAACCTTTGTCACAGAGGCTTCTAAATTATGGAGGAAGTGAAAATAATTTTGCTTTGCTCTGTTTTAGTTTATTTTTGCATTGAAAAATGGTAACTTCAAAAAGAGTGGGGGTTTCCCAGGTGGCTCAGATGATAAAGAATCTGCCTGTAATGCAAGAGACTTGTGTTTGATCCCTGGGTCAATAAGAGTAATATGAGAGCAATGAGGATAAAAGCTGACTAACAACAGAAAGAAGTGATGATATACATATGTATCCTAGGAGACTGTCTTCATCTTTATATTACCAATACTGCTTTCAATATATGGCACAGGTGCTAAGTAGGTCTTTCTTGAATAGAAGACAACATTCTGGATTGTTCAATGTCTTCTGTTTGTTAATTCTGTTTAAAAAACTATTTTCTTTAAGATGTATATTTACTCACATGTAAAAACACAAATTTCAACTCTGCATTTTTGTTTATCTACAAAGCTTTCAGATTCTCTGTCCGTTAGGTTTTTCCATCAGAAATCTTTCATATGATGAAATATGTTTTACACCCTACATTTTTGCCTTTATTCAGTGGCTCTAGAAGCCAGATGTTCATCTTAGTTAAGTTGACATATTCTCATCATCTTCTTTCTAACCCAGCCTTGCCTTAAAAACTACAAGAAGTTTTAAGTGTGGGTGTTTCAGTGAAAAAGAATTCATTGCTGTCCATCAGTTACAAAATGTTAGACTTCCTTTTTTAGACTAGCAGAACAATAAATGAAAAACAAGTCAAAGTCTTAGAAGAGACTTATTTTCTGCCTCTTAAAATTAAAATAATCTATTCATTTTAAAATAAGAGAGTGTATCCACAACCACCAAACCATATCTTTTTTGACAGTTTATTTGGTATTTAGATTATTTTCTCTCTTGTAACTGTCAATATGGAAATTTTAGTATAGTGGATCTGCAAGTCACCACTATAACAGATCCTCAGAATAACATATTGTAGCAAAAATAATGCAGAATGACACTTCTGCCAAACATATTTATAGAATGAAGCTTATGTAATGTAAGACATCCTTTTCTAGAAACGTATTCATTCTCTAGCTCTGCAGCTTTCTCAGCATTCAGTTCAGTTCAGCTCAGTCGTGTCCAACTCTTTGCAAACCCATGGACTGCAGCATGCCAGGCCTCCCTGTCCATCACCAACTTCTCAGCATTATTCCTCAATATTACTTTTGGTATAGAAACACTAAATTAATGGGATAAAGAAACTATGTGATTTACGGGGTTTTATTGGAGCAGCAAGTTTAAAACTATTTTTCTTAGGGAAAAAATAAGTGTAGGAAATACGTGTAAGTGGCAGGTTTCATTGCTCCCAAATTCTCCCAAATAACTGAGTCTTGCGAATTAATATTGCTACAAAACTCATTCTTCCCCTCATGGAACAATAGCCTGCTGCTGCTGCTGCTGCTAAGTCGCTTCAGTCATGTCTGACTCTGCGACCCCATAGACGGCAGCCCACCAGGCTCCACCATCCCTGGGATTCTCCAGGCAAAAACACTGGAGTGGGTTGCCAGTTCCTTCTCCAATGCATGAAAGTGAAAAGTGAAAGTGAAGTCGCTCAGTTGTATCCGACTCTTCAAGACCCCATGGACTGCAGCCTAGCAGGCTCCTCCATCCATGGATGGATTTTCCAGGCAAGAGTACTGGAGTGGGGTGCCATTGCCTTCTCTGGGAACAATAGTCTATGGGGTTGCAATAGCCTAGAGAAGTTACATTCATATATTTTTGTCTTTAGCTTCCAAGTGTAGCCTGACCAGGTGATTGTCAGACACATGTACTGAGATGGGCCCCTATGATGTTTGCACAGGGATGCAGAATTTTGTCCAAGAAACCCACAGGCCAGAATGGTGTGCTAATGAGATGAAGGCACACAGAACAGAATTCGAGACATTCCCAGGAATTTCCAGTAATGCTAAGCCCTCACTATTTTTTTTTAACCTGAAGTTTAACATAGAGCCACTGTTAAATTTATAGCTACAAATATTAAAAAGCACCATCCTGGGATGAAGTTAAAATGTTTCCTACTCTAAACTTTTAAATATGAAGAAACAAACACACAATCAGAAAAGATATACATACCAAAAAAAAAAAAAAAAGGAAATGCTTTGCAGTATGATATAATAAATACGGTACCCTGTATGGTGGGAAACATAAAGGAGAAAAGCAAAATGTTGAAAGTGACCCTTGAACTGAGTTATGTAGTTGTCAGTTTTTGTGTTAAATACCAGTGACTTCTAGAAATTGAGGGTAAATGGAAGATTCAGGTCTTTACCCCTATGTTAAAATAAAAGCAATGTTAATCTGTATCCTGCCAGACCTTTAGTAGCATGCAGGCACAAAACTAGTCTACTCTTTGTCCATTTAGGAACTCCTGACAATTAGCTTTAATGCAAGGTTCCCTCTAAAGAAGATGCAAGGATATTAAGGTGGCAAGACAGGAAGCCCTCTGTCTTTCTTAAATAGCTGATAAGGTCTTCCATTAAAGGACACACAGCTAAAAGGAGTTCTACACCCTGAGTGCTATTTGTCCTGCTGAGTTTTTCTATCTCATACATGGAAGGGCAGAGAGAACTGTGTAATCTTTCTAGGAAACCACCTCTCAAATATCACTCATTTTTTAAAGAATAATTATTTTACCATTACTCCAACCCTGTGGTACAAATGGTGATATTTGAAATGTATGACATAGCCATCCCTAGCATGTGAACTCTTGATAATGATCTTCAGATGCTAACTATCCTGGGGTATGAATTGTGATTGGTGTTACTTACATGCTCATTAAACTTACCCATGGTATAGATTAATTTACACATGCACAGGCACTATTTATCATGAAATTTATTTTGTAAATTATTAATACAGATAATTCCTTATTTGTCAGAGTTTGACTTTTAGCTCTCTTCCAAGGTTTATAAGTTCTTTCCTCAAGAAGTTATTTTTTTTGTCAATGTTTCACTGTTGTGAGTTGTGGTGATGGGGGACTACTCTAGTCCCAGTGCACGAGCTTTTCATTGCGACGGCTTCTCTTGTTGCGGAGCACAGGCTCTAGGATGTGGGGCTTCAGTAGGTGCAGCATGTGGGCTCAGTAGTTATGGCTCCTCGGCTCTAGACCACAGGCTCAGTAGTTGTGGTGCCGGGGCTTAGTTGCTCAGCAGCATGTGGGATCGTCCCAGATCAGGGATCGAACCCATGTCTCCTGCATTGGCAGGCGGATTCTTTACCACTGAGCCACCAGGGAAGCCCCTGTCTTTGTTTTTCTAACAGCAAGTTGACTTTGTTGCCCCAGGCTTGTGAAGAACCGGAGTAGTGTGTGGATGTAATATACTAGAAACACACCTTTTCTGCTCAAGAGTAGCTCTCATAATCCCCCCACCGCCCCCCACCCCAACAACCCCATAGGAAGACACTGAGTTCCCTTCATCTCTGACGGCTGCTTTACTTTAATTGTATTTGCTTTACATTAAATATTTTGTTTCCAAATGAAGAATGTAGCAAAAAGGAAAGCATTTGAGGGTCTTTCCAGGAGTGCCTTTGAGCTAAAGACAAATGTCTTTATTTGAAAGTTTAAATTCAAGATATATTTTTATATCTTGGAATGACAGAATGAAACCTGCATGGCCTTTTCTGCACTAATCATTTTCTCTACCAGTTCAGGCCTAGAAGACATTTCATACAGTTGCCACCTCCTTTAGGTTTGCAATTGCTATCGGATATGTACCTGGAATCTAAACAGAATATTTCTATTTCAGGTGACATTAACCTTAACATTGAACTTGACCCTCTGTCATTTTCATATTTGAAACTGTTCACATTTAAGCAACAAACAAGCTAATGTTAGGTCAGAACCACATATAACACATGACTGACTTAAGCATTACATGCTCATAGTAAAAATGTTGGAAAAATCAAAAAAGTATAAGAAAACATGCATGATCTCACTCTCAAGAAGATTTTAACACTAGTGTTTCTTCTTAGTCTTTTCTAAGTCTTTCTAATAATGCATACATTATTCTTAGTCTTCCTAATAATGCATATATTATTATTTCAAAGTTGTAATACAATATGTAAAGTTTTTATGTGTGTGTGTGTGTGCTCTTTTATTATTATTTTTTTACTTTACAATATTATCTTGGTTTTGCCATACATTGACATGAATCTGCCACGGGTGTACATGAGTTCCCAATCCTGAACCCCCCTCCCACCACCCTCCCCATATCATCTCTCTGAGTCATCCCAGTGCACCAGCCCCAAGCATCCTGTATCCTGTATCGAACCTAGGCTGGTGATTCGTTTCTTACATGATAGTATACATGTTTCAATGCCATTCTCCCAAATTATCCCACCCTCTCCCTTTCCCACAGAGTCCAAAATCTGTTCTATACATCTGTGTCTCTTTTGCTGTCACGCATACAGGGTTATCATTACCATCTTTCTAAATTCCATATATATGTGTTAGTATACTATATTGGTGTTTTTCTTTCTGGATTACTTCACTCTGTATAATCTGTTCCAGTTTCACCTCATTAGAACTGATTCAAATGTATTCTTTTTAATGGCTGAGTAATACTCCATTGTGTATATTTACCACAGCTTTCTTATCCATTATGTCTTTCATTTTACCTGCTATGAGCATCTTCTTTTATCACTAATCAGTGAAGGTATGATTTCTATTGGCTGCATAATATTCTGTTCCATGGATTTCCCATGATTTATTTATTCCCTTCTCAGTTTTGTTGTTAGGCAAGCCTGCTTTCTAGATAATCATTAACTTACAGAGGTCTCCCATACTTTTTTCTTTATTTATGATCCCTTAGTAGGATTTACTATTTAATCACCTACTTTCCCTCATTACTCTGACTATTCTTCTTGACACTTAGAACTTTTGTTTACAATTTAAAATTTAGTCTCCAAAGATGTGGGCATATATATTCATATGTGTTTAAATTAAATGCAAAAAAAGTTTTTGAAACAGATTTAAATCATTCCATGATGTAGTGATAGTTACTTTGTTTACATCTTAGTAAAAGTAATAAACATTTATATCAAGATAAATATTTTTATAGGTTTTCATTTGCTGTGGGATGTGGAAAAGCAGCTGGGGATATTTACTTTGCACCATGTTTACATATGAATTTTGCCTTTTCCATCTTTGCTTGGTGAGCTTTGCAGTGCTGAAAAACAGTTTTGAAACTGCAAAAATGCATCTCAGGGTAGGGATGGGCTCTGAGGAGCTCTGATTCTTTGTGTTTCAGGGCAGAAAGAATTTAACAAGAGGCAAGATGGTAGATAAGAAATGGTTTATTAGGATAGGATGCTTGTGAGGTTTACAAGCAGTTGGGCAAGAGGGTGCTACCCTGAGAACTTTTTACAATTTTATAATCAAAGGAAAATTGGGGAAAGGAGGATGACCACCTTCTTCCTCATTTTTGAACATGTGTCAAGTTTCCATGATCACTTTCTCCGCCACATCAGGCAGGGGGAGTTTTTGTGTCCTGCCATGGTCAAGCCAAGACTGTTACAGTGCTATTTAAAATAACAGAAGGGTGGTAACATATGGTAAAAACTGTTAATCATCTCAGGTTTTATTAATATTATAATACCATATTTTCCCTATATTTTGTCTGTAGTTAACGCAGAGGAGTATGTATTAGGAATCATTAGCTTACTGACCTCACTGGGCAGGTTATGGGTCTCTCTTTACCATTGTGTTATTGGGGTCTTTTCTCATGCTTCTATTCCATGGTTTTTTGGCTAAGCAAGTCTGCTCAGTTTTGCTGTTAGGCAAACCTGCTTTCTAGATAATCATTAACTTACAGGGGTCTCCCATACTTTTTTCTTTACTTATGATCCCTTAGTAGGATTTACTATTTAATCACCTACTTTCCCCCATTACTCTGTCTCTATCAATTTCCACTTCTAGCTAACCAAAGAGTATGATCAAATTTTTAGTAAGTGAAGGTTTACCAATCACTGCTTCTACCTTCTTTTCCTTTGCAAAATGTTTTACACTCTTCTGTAGACTAGTTGTCTTTGAACTTGATGAAACTCCAAAACTAGACACAATTTTTATGGGACATATGCCATGTTTCAACTTGGTGTTCTCTCAAAGGGTAGTTAAATTAAAAAAAATCTCAAACAGCAACAGTTTATCAAAGACAAAAGGGAAATAATTTCATTTCTAAAGATACAGAAAATAAATATATCTGTTTCTAATACTACCCTTTTTAAAATGGCTACTCATGGAGATTTTTAGATTATTTTTCCCAATGTTATGATTTGGACTCTAGCAAAAAATAGTTTTAAAAATACGAGTGCAGAATCTTTAGAAAATTTAAAAAATGAAAAAAGTTAATTGGTTACTCTCCAGAATGGTGTAACCCCCAAGTGAGATGGATGATTGAATCATGCTGATCTTTCTTACCTGTAACTCTTAGTTTGGATGGCCTGGTTGCTAGATACCTTTCTGGACAACCAGGTTAGATGATGTAATAATATTGTCATAGATTTTTTTTTTTACTGTGACTGTTATTTTTATATTTATGGATCTTTGAAAATACAGTTGAAGGAAAATCTTAAAGCATTATAATACAAGATAGTATTTGGCCAAATTTCCAAATGTAATCTATTTCTGTACCTGACACTTAATGACTGATGTTTAATTTTGGAGACAAGACCCCCAATGTAAAGTATTCCATAATATTCAGTTGAGATGCTCATTCAGAATATCTTCAGAGTGATCTAATGAATCATTTTTACTGTTTTCTGAAACACCTGAAATTTCTGTGTGTCTCAGCCTATTAAGAGGTAGATTTAGTGCTCTTTCCTTAAAGCAGTTGCAAGATTATAGCCTCAGGCAGGTTGTGAACACTTTGTCAGTATAGAGACCTTGAAATATTGAAAGGTTCATCCTTTCATTTGTTTATACAGTGGAAATTCCTTGATTTTCTAACATACACTAGACTAATAATGCCACGTTTCCTGCTTAGTAGTCTCTTATGAAACCTTGCTCCAAGATGACCAGGAATACTTTTTAGCTCTTGTTATCTGAAACTTAGTCCTGATATAAAACAGGTATATGTACATATATGTGTGTACATATGTATGTCCACATGTTTGTGTATGTGTGTGTGTGTATGCTTTCCAAGTCATGGAGTAGTAAAGAACTGTCTGCCAGTGCAGGAGATGCAAGAGACATGAGTCCGATCCCTGGATTGGAAAGATCCCCAGGGTAGGAAATAACGCGCTCCAATATTCTTGCCTGGGTAATCCCATGGACAGAGGAGCCTGTCCTCTGGACTACAGAGGCTGTAGTCCATGGGGTTGCAGTCATATATGTCTGAGCACACACACACACATATGTATATGCACACACATATGTTAGTTGAATTACTTTTTTTAAGATTCTATGTTGTAATTATTTCAGGAGTAACGACACGTTTGAAAGGACAGAGGGAAAAAGAATTAAGAATGGCAGTTAGTTCTTAAGTTCTAGGGTTTCTCTTGACACAGTTCTCTGCAAGTAATACCCTGCAGTTAATCCCTGCAAGGCAACACTTGAGGCCTCCTACCAGTAACTGTGATGACTGAAGTCTGAGTTTTCCCCTCCCAGTGCTCTACACCCTAGGGATTGTGTGGTGCTTACAAGTGACAGGAGCAAGGGAGTCAAGACCAACTTGGTCTTATCTCAAAGCAGCCAAGAAGCCCTGGCTGTTGAATAGAAACTTGGCAAGCTTCGTCTAAAGCCTAGAATCCCAAACAAAATGCCCCCTTAGCAGTACCCATAAATGTTAAAGCAGCATCTTTCGAAAGAATTTGCTGACTCCTCAGGATCACATGCGTTGAATGGACACCCAGCCAAGCTGGCCGTGGCCAGTGAGGGGTGAAATGATAAAATTATAAGTTGTGGAAGAGCTGTGGGTTAAGAGAAGTAGGTGGCTGCTGGTGTTAGTCCTTGTTTCAGATGAGGAAACTGGGATCTAGATAGGTTCAGTAACTCACCTCAGGATACACAATGGCAGATCTGAGTGTCAGGCAGCCTGGTGGTCCCTGCTCCTAACCATTCTGCTGTTCTAAATCTCCACTTTCAAGTCTTTTGCATTTATTTAGCTGCCCTGTAGTCTCCTATTGGGCTTCCCAGGTGGCGCTAGTGGTAAAGAACCCACCTGCCAATGCAGGAGACATAAGAGACGTGGATTTGACCCCTGGGTCAGGAAGGTCCCCTGGAGAAGGGCACGGCAACTGACTCCAGTATCCTTGCCTGGAGAATCCCCATGGACAGAGGAGCCTGGTGGACTACATTCCATAGGGTCACATAGTGTTGGACACAACTGAAGCAACTTAGCAGACATGTTGCATACACACATTATCCTGTATTGGATAAGCCTTGCTTTTTTTCTCATTTCTCAAAGATATAGCCTAATTGGTTGGAGGTACTGCCCCCTAGCAAGGAGGCCCTGGACATCTTTCTCCTCCATCTTACCAACAGTATCAACAGTTATGCTCTACTGAATCCTGCTTGAGGAGATTCATCCAGTATCTCAGTCCCACAGGCTTTCTTGACCTAACTTCACCTCCCTGAAGTAAGTTTGCTCTAAAAGCACATGAACAGCAATCCCATCTTTGGGGAAATTCAAATTATTTACCATGGAGATCCTCCAGAGATGAACTTTACCTGGCCATTATCATGTTTTCTTCCCCTTCTTACCATCAGCCTTCAGTCTCCTGCCCAGGTCTCAATGGTTAAGCCAACTTTAGGTGTCCCCGATGGAGCCCAGAAGTATAACACAGGTCCGTGGAGCAAGTGTGTAAATATTACAAAGGACACAATTGACTCTGTAAGATTTGTTATTGCAAATTTGTAATAACAAATGGATCATTTGTTATTACAAATCCTACATATTAATAAGATGTTAATACATGATGATTTTGCCAGAGTGATATTCTTTTCACCATAAAATGATGTGTGTTGCGCAGAAGTCCCAAACTTTCCTATAATATCATCTGTGGGGGCACATATTCCAGGAATATTCTATCCACCTAATAATATAATGCCTTCAAGTAACCTCCTTCATCCAACAGTTGTATTTTTCTATACACCCCTAGGGTAGTAATTACCCAAATAAGCATAACTTTCAATATCTTCCATTGAAGATCAGAGTGGCTCAAAAAGAACATTCACCATATTGTGTATATATCTGTAAACGTGGGTTTCCCTGGTGGCTCAGATGGTAAAGAATCTGCCCGCAGTGTAGGAGATCTGGCTTTGATCCCTGGGTTGGGAAGATCCCCTGTAGGAGAGAATGGCAACTCACTCCAGTATTCTAGCCTGGAGAGTCCCCATGGACAGAGGAGCCTGGCGGGCTACGGTCCATGGGGTGGCAAAGA
Source organism: Madoqua kirkii (assembly GCA_006408675.1). Classification (NCBI taxonomy): domain Eukaryota; kingdom Metazoa; phylum Chordata; class Mammalia; order Artiodactyla; family Bovidae; genus Madoqua; species Madoqua kirkii. The sequence goes on along the minus strand of SJYC01031729.1, from coordinate 13,229 downwards.
TTCAGACATGACGAGCAACTAAGCACACAGCATAATATATAAAAATAATCGGAAACATCTACTGCAACCAAACACATCAAAAAGATTTTGACAGGGACAAGATGATGCATGCCAGTATAAGGATTTGAACTTTTATGGGGCCTGAGGGGGAGGTGGGAGAGGGGGTACTTCATTGTAATTTTAATGTATTCAAAAAAGTCCATGAATTAAAATACATTCTCACTGATGTTTTCTAATTATAAACAAAGGCTAATTTTTTTAACCTTCTAATATATTCACAGAAATGTACATTCACTAATGAGTACCATTATATTGAGGGGCACATTGCACACAGAGGATTGCATTAATGCAGGAATGACCCTGCATAAATGCAGATGGTTTTACATTAGCGATATCGGAATTAAGGATTAGACCCTCCATCCCCTGACTTCTCCACAGAAAATAGTTAGCTATTGCTCTACGTAAGTGCCCAAGACTTCATGGCACTATCTGTTTTGTTTTTTTTTTTAATTTTCTTAAAAGAAAGCTGCAAGTCTCTAGGTCCCTTTGGTATTAGGAAAGCACTAATTATATGTCATTGAGTTGTGTATGTATGTGTGTATGGGTCTGTTTGTGTCAGTATTTGTGGACTGGGGTGTCTTCAGTGGCTCATCTCCACTGGAATGGTTATAAAGCAAAATGGTTCAGATAGTCAACCTGTTGGATTTTTAATGTAGTCCATACTCAGCACATCAGATACATGAAATATTAGATGGATGTTTATCCACAGGTTTGTACTGTTTCCCCATCAGAAAACACAGTGGAAACTGCTTCAAGTCCAGGGCAGTCTCCACTCAGTCTTTGGCTGAGCTCTATTGCACTTTAACTTCTTTCTCGCTTCTTGCTCTTTCTTTTCATTTGTCTCTAATTTCCACATTCTGTCCATTTCCTTTCCAGTTATCCACATTGAACGATGACCAGAAATAGCATGGATAAATGACATCAATCGACAGTTTAAAACTCTGCATTAAACCAATCATTTCATCATTTCCCCCCAAATCCTATTATGAGCCCACTCAAAAATGATCAGAATGGATTCAATTGCATTTCACAGCCTGTCTTCACCTCTGCATATTATTTAGTGAAAATACAAACGTGCTATGGCCAGAAGATGGAAAATGAAGTGGGAAAATGAAGGAGGAGATTTTAACGAAGAATGAGTTCACTACTAAATTACAGGCCAATATGCAAATGAAGGATGGTAGGGGACAGGCAATGTTCTCTGCAAGAGGTCATTCTTGCCACGCCAGGTGAATGTGGAGTGGTTCAGAAGTCAGCGTGGCAGTTCATGAACTTAAGAGGCTGGATGTAAAATGTGAAATGCAACCAGAGTGAGGAAGGTAAAGAAAATAGCAAGGAGACAGGATTGGTAATCAGGAAAATAATTTAGAAAAATAGTAGAGAACAGTAAGAGAATACAGTGTGTACTTAAGAAATGTGTGCTGAGAAAATGAAAATGCATTCAAAAGATTGGATCAAAGATATCGAGGTACTTAAGAAATTGTGGTATCAGACAAAGAGATACCAGGACATTTACAAGAAGTTTTGGTGCATACTCTGTTTATTTTCTTTGAAACATTTTATGCACACTTACTTGTATTCCTGTTTCCATAAAACCATCTTTACCTGTAAGCACTCAATAGCCACTATTACTTTCAAAAGCCGCTTTTTTCATTCAGAAAACATTTTGAATGCCTGCTCTCCACTTGTGAGAGAGGCTCTGCACTGTTGCAGAATAAACAGAAATTGACTACGCAATGTGAGTTTTCAAGAAGTGATCTAGTGAGGGAGATAGACTGCTAAGCAATCTCAACATGTTGGAATAACTGCTATGAAGCTGAAACTTGAAACCATAAAGGAGGGATATGTCTCAGTCTGGGAGGGAGCAGAAGACTTGCTCCAGGCAAGAATGTGTGCATTGAGAGGTACCAGGGCTAAGTGGAAGTCAGCAGGGAGAGATAGAGTAACGGTGGCCCTGATGGAGATAGAGATATGCCAGACAGAGGGAGCAATATGTACACAAACCTGGGGAACGAGCACTGGAGCACTCTGACACCAAATGGCTACAGAACAGTAAGAGGGGAAAGGAAGAAGTGGAAAAAACGGAAGGGAAGCCTTTCAGGTTTCCCTACCCCCAGCTTTTCAGAAATATAATTCACATAGAACACTGTGTAAATTTAAGGTGGTGGTGGTGGGGTTTAGTCGCTAAATTGTGTCTGACTCTTTGTGACCCTATGGGCTTTAGCCCGCCAGGCTCCTCTGTCCATGGGATTACCCAAGCAAGAATACTGGAGTGGGTTGCCATTCCCTTCTCCAGGGATTGAACTTCCTGACCCAGGAATCGAACCTGCATCTCCTTCATTGGCAGGCAGATTCTTTATCACACCACCATCAAATTTAAAGTACGCAATGGATGACTTGATACATTTTTAACTGTGAAATGTTTACCACTTATGTTAGCTCAGTCTTCACCTCAATTATTATCATTTTGTCATTTTTAAGGAGAGAACATTAAAGCTCTAATCTCATAGCAGCTTTCAAGTGTACAATTCAGTATTATTAACCACCGTGGTCACCAAGCTATATATTAGATCCCCGGGATTTATTCCTGTTGTTATTGAAAGTTTGAACCCTTTGACCAACATCTTCCCATTTCCCTCACCTTTTAACCTCTGAAAGGCATTATTCTACTCTGTTTCAATGTGTTCAACGTTTTAGATTTCACATATGAGGTCATACAGTATTTATCTACCATATGGAGGGTTGGCACTCCATCTCCTCCGTTGTTCAAGGGTCAAATCTACCTTGTATGTGATGACTAATTAGATAGGCATAAGAGGGAGGAGGAGGAGTCAAGATGATATCCAGGCATTTTTCTTGTATAACTGAGCAGAGAGAAAGAGATGTAATGAGATCTCTGGACTTGAGAGTCACCAGCAAATAGATGGAAGAGGATGCAGTCGTGCTGAGGGAGAGGGTGGCAAGAATGAGACTGAGAGGCTTGACCCTGAAATCTTGAGGTACACATACAAATTCAAAATCAGATTTAAAAAATGTAAACCCATATTAAAAGTAATTTAAAAATTTTAGGTTTGAGAAGCTTCACCTTTGGGTAAAGTCTCTTTCTAGGTCTGTCTGCTTGTTTGGTTAATTTTCAACTTGGATAAAACAGGTAAACTGTCCTCCAGTAGGTAAGGTTACCCTGAGTTAAGTCTTCCTGACTCACGAGCAACAACAGTATGGCTTAATAGGATAAATAAGTTACATGACAGACTGAAAGGTCAGTGTTGCATCTTGCAAAATAAATATTTAGCACAAGAACAACAGGAAATGCTGATGGCATCGTAATGATGCTAATGTTAATACTTTCAGGTAATCATTAATCAAATCATTTTAAATGCCAAAGAAACAAGACCTTCTTTCCTCCCCTCATACAGACAGGATCCTGTGGCCCAATTAAGCATGAAAACTGCCAGAAGTTTCATCATAAGCACCCAGAACTCAAACATCAGGTCTTACCCTCTGAATAGTTACTGCCTAAAGTTTCTGATTATGGCTCTCCAAGTTCATTAGAATTTCTAATTAGTTATGATTGTGTTTTCTTTATAGGAGACTAGAAATCAAGGTGTTAAGCATGTTCTCTTGAGAACTAAACAATGAAATGTAGATTCTCAACTTTCATAAGGATTAAAAACTAATTCAAAGGGGTTTAAAGATTAGTGTGATTTTTATTCCCTATCTCCATCCCCACTGTAAAAATCTTCTATTCCCAAATAAGAAATGAAACACTACTTTTCTAGGTCACATGCATTTAGCAATGTATTGTTTCACTAATACTTGACAAATAAAGCCAAGATTGGAGTCAAATACATTTAGTAAAAAGTAGTTGGAACAAGCCTACCTTTAGCTTGTGTTTCACCAATTAATTCATTTATGTAATCTCCATGTTATTTGGAAATGTTTAATTTGTTCCACTTGTAGGTAACTCAATAGTCAATACAGTCACAAAAAATTCTAGTATTTAATAAAATTTTTGGAATCAACAATTATATGGCAAGTAAATTATAGCCAAGCAATATAGAATTTCTAGCATAAGGTGACGTATGTGGGCCTAAAAATACCCACAATTTGCAAAACTATACACTGAAAATAGTCATTTATGGGGGAAAATAGTTTTGAGATAGACCACTCAAAACTTTTACAACTTTGCAACCAGAATACTATCAAAAGCAATTTTTAAAAAATCTAGTAAGACTACCAGTTTAAAAGACTTGTTAAATTCCAATTTCATAAATGCTTGAGTATAATAGTATATCCAGGACTTGATGTTGAAGAAAAATGGAAGGTAGCTTGATGTAAGAGGCAAAAGAAAATACTGAGGCTGTTCAACTATGAAAAAAGACAAAGTGAAGCAGTGTGTGGGAAAGGTGAAGAGTAAGCCCTTCTGATGGGTAGTGTGGCCAATGTGAATTAGGAAGGACTGGCTGAGATGATTGGGTGTCGTCACAGTAACAATATTTAAATATGTTTAGCAGCTAATTCTTTCTGGGGAAAATGTTAGAAAATTAGGTACAAAACAATGTCATATCTATGAATTTCTGAATTTATTCTGTAACTGAAGGGACTATACCAGCATCTGAGTAACTGGTATTACTCAAATAGTATATATATATATATATATATATGCACATGTATATATGGTATATGTTACACCAGTTATTTTCAGAAAGGCATGGATGTGACATTGTTTTGTACCCAATTTTCTAACATTTTCTTCAGCAAGAAAATCTTGTAACATATAATAGAGGCTCAACTTGATATGTATAATAGGGCTGAAGCTTGCAAAGTTCTTAGCCTAATGCTCTCTGGGTAAGATTATTCATAATTTACAATTCAGTCACCAAATCGCAGTCATTAAATTGTGTCTGACTTTTTGCAACACCATGGACTATAGTACACCAGGCTCCTCTGTCCTCCACTCTCTCCTGGAGTTTGCACAAGTTCATGTCCACTGAGTCAGTAATGCTATCTAACCATCTCATCCTCTGTCTCCCACTTCTCTTCTTGCCTTCAATCTTTCCCTGCTGATGCGGGGAAAGGGTCTTATTCAATGAGTGATCTCTTCGCATAAGGCAGCCAAAATATTGGAGCTTGAGCTTCAGCATCAGTCCTTCCAATGAATATTCAGGGTTGATTTCCTTTTGGATTGATTGGTTTGATCTCCTTGCTGTCTAACAGACTCTCTAGAATCTTCTCCAGCACCACAATTCAAAAGCATCAATTTTTTGATGCTCAGCCTTATTTATGTCCCAAGTCTCATATCTGTACATGACTACTGAAAAAACCATAGCTTTGACTATATGGACCTTTGTTGGCAAAGTGATGTCTCTGCTTTTTAATATACTGGCTAGGTTTGTCTTAATTTTCCTTCTAGAAGCAAGCATCTTAATTTCATGGCTGCAGTCACCATTCACAGTGATTTTGGAGCCCAAGAAAATAAAATTTGTTATTGCTTCCACTTTTTCCCCTTCCATTTGCCATGAGGTGATGAGACTGGATGCTATGATCTTAGTTTTTTAAGTAGGGAAAAGGATGTGGTCATCTCATTAGATAAAGAAAACCTTTGATACTATTTTGCCTTGATTCATTCTTTTAAAAATTCACCAAGCAAACTAAGAATAGAAAGGGGCTCTCTAGCTGTAACAAGATGTATCTACCTAAAGCCAGTGACAAATACCATTCTAAGGTAAAATTTTAAATACATTCCCTTTAAAATTGGGAAGAAAGGGTTATCTCTTATCACTTCTGTTCACTCAGTAGTAGAGGTCTTTGGCAAGAAGAAGGAATGAACTAAAAGAACTGGAAAGGAAGTAGTCAATAAAATAGGCATATTTATATTTCCATTTAAATCACTAAAGGAGTACATGTAAAGTAGATCAAAACTACCAAGCCAGTGGGAAAAAAAGTGAAGTTGTAAGACATAATCAAGGAACCAAGAAAGGAAAAACATAGAAAAATAAGAAAGGTGGAATGAATTAAAGTGTGTGTGTGCACATACACAATTTTAGCAGTATAAAAATCCAGTAGGTAATAGGGAAATATACTCAAAGAAATGGAATATTATTGATAGAAATAGATTTAGACACCAAAATGCACTGTTTCAGAACTGCTTCCAGGTTTGAGAATCAATCATAGGAAGGGCCAAAAGAAAATTTCAAAATAGTTGTTAAGGCTATTCTGATTAACATATAAGAATGAGTGTGTGTGTGTGTGTGTGTGTGTGTGTGTGTGTGTGAGTGAGAGAGAGAGAGAGAGAGAGAGAGAGAGAGAGAGTGTGCACTTAGTCTCTCAGTCATGTCCAACTCTTGGGGACCCCAAGGACTGTAGCCCTCCAGGCTTCTCTAACCATGGGGATTCTCCAGGAAGAAAACTGGAGTGGGTTGCCACACGCTCCTCCAGGGGATCTTCCCAACTGGGGATCAAACCCAGGTCTTCCACACTGCAGGTGCATTCTTTACCATCTGAGCCAACAGGGAAGCCTGAGAATACTGGACTGGGTAGCCTATGCCTTCTCTAGAGAAAATTCCCAACCCAGTAATCAAACTGGGGTCTCCTGCATTGCAGGTGGATTCTTTACCAGCTGAGCTACCTGGGATTAGGAATTAGATTAAATCAATAATAAGATAAATCTCAATATTCAAATTTAAAAAAATGTTCTCCAGGATTGTGTAATTTGTTGTGTGAATAAAGTGAAAGTGAAAGTCGCTCAGTCGTGTCCAACTCTTTGTGATCCCATGGACTCTACAGTCCATGGAATTCTCTAGGCCAGAATACTAGAGTAGGTAGCCTTTCCCTTCTCCAGGGCATCTTCCCAACCCTAGTGGTAATGTAAAGATTTATATAATACATTGATAATATAAACAGAATTTTTAGTAGATACTTTCAGAGATTTCTTGAATGAATGAATTTTATCCCCGGTAGTAAAGCACTCCAGTATTTGGGCCTGGAGAATAAGGTAGTAGACTACAGTCCATGGGGTCACAGAGTTGGGCATGACCAAGCGACCTTCACTTACTTACTTAGTAAACCTTTTTTGCCATCTAGCAACACCATACCCTGATTATAGACATCTGAGCCACCGGGGAAGCCCTCAGTAGAGACAAGGCGCTGAATACTGAATCTGTACTCAAATAAAAAGTAATTATGATAATCTCAGTTTGGGGAAAGTCATTTGAAGACTATTTAGCCTTCTCTTGTGTCCATACAAAGTCAGAGAAGAGCTGACTCATTTGAAAAGACCCTGATGCTGAGAAAGAATGAAGATGGGAGGAGATGGCAACGACAGAGGATGAGATGGCTGGATGGCATCACCGACTCAATGGACATGAGTTTGAGTGAACTCCAGGAGTTGGTGATGGACAGGGAGGCCTGGCGTGCTGCAGTCCATGGGGTCGCAAAGAATCAGACACGACTGAACAACTGAACTGAACTGTGTCCATAGTGCCTCCCTCCATCTTTTTTAATGGCCACATATTGAGAGTCATGATAACTGTTTCAGCCTACCCAACAATTTTGGGAAACTTGGGATCTCATTAGAAATTTTGCCTTCTTTTCTGGGATATAAGTAGGTCTATCAATTTCCTCTATAAGTATTTAATTTCCTATGATAATGTTTACAGTTAGAAACTTCTATCCATCATTAACCTTAGTGATTTGATTTATTATAGGCATATAATGCCTTATGAAGGGAAGAGGAAACTATTCTATCCAGTTTTGCATAGCAATGATACACCTTTCAAATCTACAGAATATCTGGCACCTCGATCTTGCATTGCAATGCAGACATTGAGCTTTTCCCCTTTGGGCTGCGGACTAAGATCATACCAGTAGAATGTCTAGGTCAGCACTATTTCTTCATTTTACAGGTTAAAAAAAAAGGCTCTGGGATTCACATTTGAGCCTTCACTGAAGTGGTGTAGTTTTCAGTTCCTTCCTATTGTCACTTTGCATCATTACAAAAACCCACAAAGATATATGCCATTTTAAATAACATCCTGGTTGGCTGGAAGATTAAAAATAAAGTAATAGTAGCATTTGCTCTGAGTTTGATGGATTCATGAGTATCACATTCAGGGGTAGAGATGCTACAATTAAAATCTTAACATTTTCTCCCCCAAATAATTTAGTAACACAGAAAAGAAGCTGGATATTTGTTTTCCTTCTTTGAGGTTGTAACTCTCTTTCACTGACATACTCATTTCTCCTAGATTTGAATTTTTTATTATTGTAATTAAGTACTACTTTATGAGCAGTCATTTCAAAATGAGTATTTGTTGGTTTCATAAGTTCACATTTTTTTACACAAGTTTTGTTGAAATGAAATTAATTGCACCTTAAAACAAAGAATTCCCAGAACCAAAGAGTTATTGAAAAGCTTGACATGATATGCTGACATGGTAGAAAATAATTTTTATTATCTTTTAAAAAATTTATTAGAATATAGTTGATTTAAAATGTGTTAGTTTCTGCTGTAGAGCAAAGTGAATCATTATACATCAGTTCAGTTCATTTCAGTTGCTCAGTTGTGTCCGACTGTTTGTGAACTCATGGATTGCAGCATGCCAGGCCTCCCTGTCCATTGCCGACTCCCGGAGTTTACTCAAACTTCATTGAGTCAGTGATGCATCCAGCCATCTCATCCTCTGTTGTCCCTTTCTCCTCCTGCCTTCAATCTTTCCCAGCATCAGGGTCTTTTCAAATGAGTCAGCTCTTCACATCACGTGCAGTTATGCATACATCCACTCTTATTTAGATTCTTGTCCTAGCTAGGTCATTACTGATATTGAAAAGAGTTCTCAGTTGGTCCTTATTAGTTATCTGTTTCATATCTAGTAGTGAGTAAAAATACCTTATGTAACTATGTTACCTCATCTACTCATTTGCTTTTTGATGATATAAATAAAATGGAATATTTGGCATTTCAGAGGAGGAGAAACTCTCAGTTGATTTAAATGAACTAAAATCCTGAAAATCAGAAAGCCTCTTTGGTTAATATGCAGTAACGTTATAAGTACTAACATGATATTGTGAGCCTGACTGCAAATAGGAAAGGGAAATAGCACATGTGACTTTCTGTCCCTCTTCAAATGGTCGTGTAGTTGAAATTTTCAGTGGATGATCAGAGCCCTCGCATTTTGCCAGGGGATAGACTTTGAGGATGTTTTCAATGTTGGCACATAGTTATCCAGCTCTGTTACCCTGCATTCAAGTCAGATTTACATTTCTTGATTGTTATTTTCATTAAATGGAAACAAAGATGTGTCGCTTCATTTAAGGCTCCTGTGACTTCAAAGCTTTGAGTAAAACCTCATTAATCTGTACCCCATTTGTTCAGAGGATGTAGTAATTTAGAAAAGTGCTGGGCTGAAGTTTGCTTTCCTACTATCTATAAAGAGAGGATTACTAACCCATTAACCAAATTAATAGTGCAAACAAGATTGGAAGAACAAATGGTGTTGAACACCCTAAAGCACTTTCGAAGCATCCATATACCTAAAGCCTATCTCAACCTAGCTGTGTATCTAGCCATATACCTAGCCATATATCTGAAGCCTATCTCAAAATTTATCTTCAGAGTTTCTTAAAGCAGGATCACTATCCAGCCACAGTGAAGAGAATTTTAAATAAATGGCCCTTATTTGGAATAGTCCCCTAATTTACTCTTCCCCTGCTTTAAGCCCAGTTATTCCAAAGCTGTGAGGCTAGGTTGAACTTGGCAAACAAGTTGTTGAGTTGGTGTACAGACTAGGCTGCTTGTCCGTGTTACACAGTGATCCTGAAGTGGAGACGATCTTCCCAGTGGTCCCATTCAGGTGGACCTTTGCTTCTGGAACAGCTTCTGGAACAGCTGACTATTTGAGATGAGGACTTTTAAATCATTCTCAGTACAGTACTTTTTCAAAGTTTATTAAAAACTTGTAAAGATGTCAGTGTTTTATAGTTTTATGTTTACAACCAAATTAAGAGAAACAGAAGTCTCCTTTTTCACATACTCCCTCTCTTCATAAGTGGAAAGGCTCCCCTATTGTCCGCATCATTCACCAAAACGTTACTTTTTTTCTTTTTTTTAAACCAAGAATGAAGCTACTTTACTCCCTTGTAATTAGCCAGAGTCTGTAGTTTACCTTAGGGTTCACTATTAATTCAGTACATTCTACATTCTATAGGTCTGAACAAATGTTATAAGGACATGTTGTGCTTAGTCGCTCAGTTGTGTACGACTCTTTGTGACCCCTTGGACTGTAGCCTATCAATCAGGCTCCTCTGTCCATGGAATTTTCCAAGTAAGAATACTGCAGTGGATTGCCATGTCATTTTCCAGGGGATCTACCCAAACCAGAGATCAAACCCAGTTCTCCCACATTACAGGTGGATTCTTTACCATCTGGTTCACCAGGGAAGCCCATAAGAACATGTATCCATCATTATATTACCATTTAAAGTATTTTTATAGCCCTAAAAATCTTTTGTGCTCTATCTATTCATTTCTACCCCTTGCACCAGCAACTAGTGAACTTTTTATTGTCTATAATTTTGCCTTTTCCAGAATGTCATATAGTTGTAATCATAGTAGTATGTAGTGTTTTCAGATTGACTTCTTTAAGTTGGTAATATAAATTTAAGTTTCCTTCTTGTCTTTACATGGCTTAATAGCTCATTTCCTTTTAGCACTGAATAATACTCCATTGCCTAGGTATACTGTAAAATAGCTTTTCACGAAGATTTGTCATATAAAAACCCACAGGACTTGGACTCTAGCACATCACCAGCCATGGGGATTTGTTTGCAAATACTAGGCACCCAGTGAATTTTGAGTGTGTGAATGAATTCATCTATTTCTATATGTGCTGAAAAGTGTGGCATCATGGTAGAGAGTTCTTTTCTGCTCTATTGAGTAGGAAATACTTTTTTTCCATTTCTCTAGGGAACTAAAATAAAGGGTTTATTTCAAAGCTAGAAATTCCATAACTAGTTTAATGACATTTTAAGCATGATCTGCCACTTGACTCTATTTTCCTCCCTGCCCTGCTTCTAGTTACCTCCTGAGATTGCAGATTTCTTTCTCAGGATATTATTCCCAAGGAAGGGGAAAAAAAAACCAGTGTGGAATTTCATCATTTCCTTCTCCTCCTTTTCGAACTGTGATCACACACTGAAAGCTCCATCCTGAGCTGATGTTTTAGAATCTGTTACCATGGAGCTATTCCTCAGCTCTAAGGATGAGTTTATTTCATGCAGTGTTATAGGAAAAGAAAAAAATCCTGATTAATAATAGAAATGGGAAAATAATTAAATAAAATACCTGATGGAATACAATGCATTTTTATGGTCTCCCTTGCTCTCCAAACATTGCTTTCATTTATTTATTTATTTTGCTTTCTGTTTTTGTAATTGTGTTGTTTTTAAAAGACACTGCTGTCTACTAGCTTCTGGGCATCTGTCCAAAATACAAATGGACATTAACCCAATTCAGCAGATCAGATTTCTGTAGAGACCTCCAGAAGACCCCACTAGTCCATTCCTACCAACCTGCCTCTGACCTGTGCCCTCCCAGACAAAGCTGCTTAAAAGAAAAAATAATAAGATTCGGTGCTTGTGAGGAGGTCAAGAAGGATACAAAAGTGCAAGATCTGAGGTGACTTTGAGAGTGAAGGTAACCCAGACACCAAGGCAAGTCTGAAGGGGAGTTGATGTTGAGGCTGTGTGATAAGCTGTTGAAGTGAAGGTCTGCCTCAGCCATGCACTCTGTCACTTTGCAGCAGTAATGATCCTCCTGTGACAGTGGTGACCTTTTTCTTACATGGATTGAGTGATCAGGATTTATCATTTTGTAAACCCTTGACTTTGACAGTTCAGAAATTTTCAGCTGTACTCTATTTCAAGTGTTTCTTCCATTTTATAGCACTTAGAAGTATAATAATAATGGAAGAAAAAAATGGCATATTTACCAAAAGTCTCTTTCCCTGATAAAACCTCTGAAAAAAAAAAAGTTGGTTTTTCTTTTTTTTGCATTTAGGAGAAATGAAATTTAGAACTGCATGAGGAGGCACATGAAATGAGTTTCAATTAAAGCTTTCAAAATGTCTTAAAATAGCCATTGAGATATTTGTTACATTTCCTGATTCTTTGGAAAGAAAAAGACAATAGCTTTATTGTAGGAAGAATTCAAAATGTTCTCTGCTTCTAAGAACTTGGTCCAGATAGAAGCTCAGAAGTGTGTCAGGTGCTGGGAGCTAGGCCCACTGCTGGCCAGGAGCAGTATTTTAGCTTTGGTGCAAACAACACAAGATATGTTATACAGATCTGACGATTGGCGCTGTGACACCAGGGGTCAGAAGTTAGAGAAATGAATAGTAAGTGACTGTTAGTCAACGTAGAAGAGAGGTTAAGAGCTCGGCCTTCCAATCAATGGTCAAGTGTTTGTTTCAACTCTTTAAGCCTCAGATTTCTCATCTGTGAAATTGGATTCACAATTGTATGTACCCCATAAGGTAATTGTAATGATGGAATTAGACAATATGTGTAAATCAGTTTAGCCATTTACACATAATGTATTCTCAGCATAGAGTAAGCATCGGATAAATAAGAGAGTTACGTTTTATAAAAAGTCAAAGTCTTTTGGGGGTGCTTGGTGGATGCAGTATCTATTTCAACTTTAGGGCAATATATATCTCCCAGTAGAATATGTTTAATTTTGGATATCATTTGGGGAGATTCTATTGTATCATTCTAGATTTCTTACAACTGGTGTCAATTCAGTTCAGTCACTCAGTTGTGTCCGACTCTTTGAGACCCCATGAATCGCAACACACCAGGCCTCCCTGTCCATCACCAACTCCCGGAGTTCACTCAGACTCACGTCCATCGAGTCCATGATGCCATCCAGCCATCTCATCCTCGGTCGTCCCCCTTTCCTCCTTCCCCCAATCCCTCCTAGCATCAGAGTCTTTTCCAATGAGTCAACTCTTCCCATGAGGTGGCCAAAGTACTGGAGTTTCAGCTTTAGCATCATTCCTTCCAAAGAAATCCCAGGGCTGATCTCCTTCAGAATGGACTGGTTGGATCTCCTTGCAGTCCAAGGGACTCTCAAGAGTCTTCTCCAACAACACAGTTCAAAAGCATCAATTCTT
>SJYC01031728.1:0-20098 GCA_006408675.1 Madoqua kirkii | reverse complement strand
CCCATGAAGTGGCCAAAGTACTGGAGTTTCAGCTTTAGCATCATTCCTTCCAAAGAAATCCCATGGCTGATCTCCTTCAGAATGGACTGGTTGGATCTCCTTGCAGTCCAAGGGACTCTCAAGAGTCTTCTCCAACACCACAGTTCAAAAGCATCAATTCTTCTGCGCTCGGCCTTCTTCATAGTCCAACTCTCACATTCGTACATAACCACAGGAAAAACCATAGCCTTGACTAGATGGACCTTTGTTGGCAAAGTAATATCTCTGCTTTCAATATGCTATATAGGTTGGTCATAACTTTTCTTCCGAGTAAGCATCTTTTAATTTCATGGCTGCAGTCAGCATCTGCAGTGATTTTGGAACCCCCCAAAATAAAGTCTGACACTGTTTCTACTGTTTCCCCATCTATTTTCCATGAAGTGATGCGACCGGATGCCATGATCTTCGTTTTCTGAATGTTGAGCTTTAAGCCAACTTTTTCACTCTCCTCTTTTACTTTCATCAAGAGGCTTTTTAGTTCCTCTTCACTTTCTGCCACAAGAGTGGTGTCATCCTCATATCTGAGGTTATTGATATTTCTCCCAGCAATCTTGATTCCAGCTTGTGCTTCTTCCAGCCCAGCATTTCTCATGATGTACTCTGCATATAAGTTAAATAATCAGGGTGAAAATATACAGCCTTGACGTGCTCCTTTTCCTATTTCGAACCAGCCTGTTGTGATATGTCCAGTTGTAACTGTTGCTTGCTGACCTCCATATAGGTTTCTCAAGAAGCAGGTAAGGTGGTCTGGTATTCCCATCTCTTTCAGAATTTTCCACAGGTTATTGTGATCCACACAGTCAAAGGCTTTGGCATAGTCAATAAAGCAGAAATAGATTTTTTTCTGGAACTCTCTTGCTTTTCTGATGATCCAGTGGATGTTGGCAATTTGATCTCTGGTTCCTGTGCCTTCTCTAAAACCAGCTTGAACATCTGGAAGTTCACAGTTGACATATTGCTGAAGTCTGGCTTGGAGAAGTTTAAGCATTACTTTACTAGCGTATGAGATGAGTGCAATTATGCAGTAGTTTGAGCATTCTTTGGCATTTCCTTTCTTTGAGATTGGAATGAAAACTGACATTTTCCAGTCCTGCGGCCACTGCTGAGTTTTCCAAATTTCCTGGTATAGTGAGTGCAGCACTTTCACAGCATCATCTTTCAGGTGTAGATGGGTCTAATTCTGTATCTCAATCCAGGTGAACAGTTCAGAATGTTTCTGGGATGGAAATGGCATCCCTGATCACTTGCACGTTTTATTATGTACTTATTATTCAGCAGGTAGATTAAAAGGAGTGGCTACACTTTTCTTGAATGCTTTCTTCTGTACTTGTTATTTAGGAGGACTTGATATGAGGTGGATAAGAGGAATGGCTATACTTTTCTTTTCTTTTTTCCTTTCCTTTTCTTTCTTTTTATTAACCATCTCCATCCTCCAGATGTCATGATTTCTGTTAAGCAGTCTCTTCTTTCTCTAGTGGAGTGCTAGTGTTCCATAGACAGAGGGGACCACTTAGTCCCCTCTGGACTCTCACATTATTAGAGATATTAGCAGAGACCCACAGTTTATATCTGATTGGCTAACACTGGGCTACTTTAGCATCTCAACTGTCCAGACAGAGCAGTGCTGAGGCAATCACCAGTTCCTTTGCTCTGTGATTTACCAGCAAATGTTCTTAATGCATTAGTTTCCTCGCTATTATTACATCGCAACTTTTGTTCTCTCTTTTCCCTTCACCCCAGTAGGCCTATTTATGTAACTTGAAAATCTGGTTTGGCTTAAGGTCTGGCTCCTGTGATTTGCTGGGCCCAAATTTCCTCAGGGTCTGCGTGACACCTTGGAGGCACTGGTTGTTATTGCCATATGTGGCGTTCTACACTTGTCGTAAGAAATGGGTGTTTAGTCAGAGCTGTTACAACAGTCAACAGACCTTTTGAGATCTCCCGGGTATGGAGTGCTGTGAGAGTTTTTCAAATAATCATATTATAGAACAAAAAGAAAACACACTCAGAAAACCAGTTCAGTAGTGTGTCTAGAGAGAAGCAAAACCAGCACATTCTTTTCTCCCTTTCATTGTGATCTGTTATCTAGACACTTCATTCCTTCTGAGTAGTTGCCCTCCTGGGACTTGGGGACAGCAAAAGCTCTGTCTCTCTCAATATAAGCTGAAAGCAATGAATAGTAGATGAGAGCTTCAGACTTCTTAGTGGTTGACATGGGCATTTCATTTCTGACTTTCAGTGTATTTACTTTCACAAGCATCTGATAATGGAAGACATCAGCTTCAAAGCCCTTCATGGCTCTGAAACATTTTCGTCTACTGCTGAATGATTAAATTTCCTGAAGACTAGTGGGATATAGATTATCTTTACTGGGAAAAAAAAATATTTCTAATTTAAGCTTAATGTGAAGGGCGGTTCAATACTGGATGTAAACAACATACATCCGAGCAGATGCAGATAAACACTAATGGAAAGGTAATGAGTCTATCTTGGGCCTGGACTTGGGGAATTAAGACTGAATTCTCAAGGTGCCACAAAGGCAAGTGAATTCTTATTCAAGGGTGATAAGCAGATAATAATTAGAAAAATAAAACTGTTTACTTTTTTGATGACAAAGCACAGATGTCTCCACTTGATTTCATATGAAATGGAAGGTTTAACTGCCATTGTGGAGGGAAATGAAGCTTTTTTTTTTTTTTTCTCAGAAAAGTGCTGAAGCAGATTGTCCATTAAGACATCTAATAATGAATTTGAAGACAGAGACCTCACAGCAAGGGAAAGAGAATGACTAGGTTGGGAAAGAGTGAGTCTAACAGTGATAAGTCAGCTTCCTTCTGCCAGGAAGTTCAGTGCTGAAAATTCACGTAGTATAAACTCTGTTTATGCACTTTCTTACCTGAGAGTCTTAGATCTGTGGCTTCTGCAGATCATCGTTGTCAGTACACTCCTAAAATAAAGGTTGGTCAAGGACATATGTGTACTCTCTTAGGAAAATAAACCCCTAAGTCTTTTTAATATAAGTGTTACCAAGACTGGAAGTAGAATGGATCAGAAATCTGTTTTTAATACTGAATAACCTAGTCAAAAAAGTCTTTCCGGACTCTACCAAAGCAATTCTTGAAAAATGGGGTCTTTTCATCACATATTCTGAATTGTAAGTATGTATACTATGAGACAGAGAAGGCAATGGCACCCTACTCCAGTACTCTTGCCAGGAAGATCCCATAGATGGAGGAGCCTGGTAGGCTGCAGTCCACCGGATCACTAGGAGTTGGACACGAGCTCACTTTCACTTTTCACTTTCATGCATTGGAGAAGGAAACAGCAACCCACTCCAGTGTTCTTGCCTGGAGAATCTCAGGGACGGGGAAGCCTGGTGGGCTGTGGTCTGTGGGGTCGCACAGAGTCGGACACGACTGAAGACACTTAGCAGCAGCAGTAGCAGTACTATGAGTCTGCCTTTCTCGTGAACATTTACACAAGCCTCCTATCTTAGCAGGCTTTTACTCCATTTCTTTCCTTGCATATCATGCCATTTTATTTGATCAGCCTCCATTCGGAAGTGTATACATTGAAATTCATTCAGCAAATATTTATCTCATGTCTACTCTGTGCCAGTCACTGACAGCACAGGAAGAACGGGATAAGGTGTTTATAATCTGGAAAAGGAGACAGCAATGTCAACAGATTACACGCTGGCCAGTGTCAGAGCACGGGTGTGAACAGGCTGCGGTGGGGCCAGAAGAGGAGGCATTCTCCCCAAGGAGACCCAGGAGTGCCTCCCAGTGGGGGTGATATTTGTGCTGTATCTCCAAAGATGAACAGGGTGTACTTAAAATATTTAGTCACGCTTAACGTGGGACAGCCTTGTGGGAATAATAGCTACCAGAAGATTAAACGTATGTTGTTTGTGTAAAAGGTAAGTCTTCTCAGAAATTAATTATAGAGAGTGTACACCCATGGCTGATTCATGTCAATGTATGGCAAAACCAATACAGTATTGTAAAGCAAAATAAAGTAAAAATAAAAATTTTTTTAATTAAAAAAAAAAAAGACGTAGAGAGTAAGTATATTTCATTTGGAGGAAATTTAAGATATACAAATGGCAGTAATGCACAATGACATCTTGCCTGGAGAATCCCAGGGAAGTGGGGAGCCTGGTGGGCTGCTGTCTGTGGGGTCGCACAGAGTCGGACATGACTGAAGTGACTTAGCAGCAGCAGCACTATGACAGGACCTGTACGTGGTGTGTAGTGTGTAAGTCACTCAGTTGTATCTGACTCTTTGCAACCCCATGGACTGTGTAGCCCACCAGGCTCCTCTGTCCACAGAATTCTCCAGGGAAGGATACCGGAGTGGGTTGCCATCCCCTTCTCCAGGGGATCTTACTGACTCAAGTATAGACATCTGAGTCTACAAATAGCTGTCATTTTTCTTTCTTTCTTTTTTTTTTTTTTGCTCTATATAGAATTTTGTAGGAGCAAGAATCAGAGAGATTTGGTGCCTGGGAAGGTTTATTTAGATAACTTATTAATTTGCCAGGTACTACGTTGACCAGTAGATACTTTATTTCTTAATGAAAAGCAAACTAAGTCAAAGAAAGGTTAGATGTCTTGCTTAAGAGTCTTCAGAGCTCATCAGTGACAAAACTGTGAACTGAATTTCAGGCTCTTGACTATATACTAATGCCCAAACTGTTCACAAAGTATTAGGAGGTTTAACTGTAGGAAGACTGAAATTCAATATTGATCGACTGATTATTTACTAAGTAGCTCAGTGTCACAGGCCACGAGATGTCTGTCTCCCTGCTGGTCACTAAGGCCGATGCTTACTTACTAGATCGCATCCCCTCTCACCTACAAGGACAATTTGTACCCTCTATAGTGCATCATCAATATCTTCCTGTCTATAAGATCCTTCCTAACAGCATACTAACATGCTGGGTTTTATTCTATCACTTAAAAAAAAAATCTTAGTTTCTACCTCCAGTAACCTCCTACTTTTCTCATTTTCATCTTTTCATCAATACCAAACTGAGAGTTGTCAGTGCCCCCTATCTGTGTGTCCTCTTGCCTCCTGCTCTCTCTGAAGTTCGCTCCTGGCAGGTCTGCAGCCACATCACTCTGCAGAAGCTGCTCCTGTGAAGGTCAGCAGTGAACTCCTGGCTGTTGACCTCAGTGCTCGCTTCTGCAACCTCATCCTAATGGCCCGGCAGCTGCACTTGGCAGTGAAAGGCCAGTGCCCCAGAGTCCTTTCCTGTCTGTGGTAGAGTGGCCTGCCTTCCTTCTTGAAACATTCTCTTCCTCAACTCCCAGGACAAAGCATTGACCTTCTGCCTCAGGGCTGCGTATATGCTTAATCACACTTTAAAGTTCATAAAGTCTGAAACTGAGCTCTTACCCTATCTTTCCCACCTCAGTTCATGATGGCTCCATACTTGCAGGTGCTCATGAAAGAAAACTGTGTTCAGTCTCCTTTCACACTTCACATTCAGCCCATCAGTGAATTAATTTGGCTCTATCATGACTACGATAGACTCTGACCACTTCTCAGCAGCTCTGCTGCCACAAAGCTGCCATCACTTCATTTCTGGCTTATCAAAAGAGTATGTCCCCTCCTCCACCCCATCTCTCTAACTTTTATCCTTGCTTAAGACTACTCTTAAGGCAATAACCAGGTATCCTGGTAAAATTTAAGTCCTTCCCTCAAAGCATTTCATAAGACTCACGAGGCCCTAAATCGCATGTCCTCCTATTTCTTCTGTGACATGGTTTTCTGTCACTCTGCATCAGCCACTAAACTCCAGACTCTTTGGTCTCCTTCCTAGTCACCTGATTCAGGGGTTAGCAAGCTATCTGTAACAGAAAAGATAGTACAGTAAGTCCCCTACATACAAAGCTTCAAGTTGCAGACTTTCAAAGGCGTGAACATGCATCTGGCTCCAGCAAGGAGCCAGAACCTGTGCCACCAATGTCAGGGGTGAGTCAGATGGCAGCTCGCCCTCCATCTCCTGTTGATGATGACCCTTCAGCTCCACCATCTCCCACCTCCTCTCCCTTCTCCAGTCAGTAACTCCTCTGTCTATTCGCTTGATGCCAGCTGTGTGCCAGCTGTTGTTACAAGGTTCTGTACTGTAAGATGAAAAATGATTTATTTTTTGTGTTTGCTTCTTATGTATTATATGTCTGAGAAGCATTATGAGCCTATTACAGTTAGTATTACATAGCTGGTTGTGTTAGTTGGGAACCTGGCCTAACTTTGTTGGACTTATGAACAAACTGGACTCACATGTCTGAAAGGAACTCTTGTGAATGTGGGATACTTACGGTACATAATTCAGGCTCTGTAGGCATGTGCTTTCTGTCACAACTACTGAACTCTGGCATTGTAACACAAAATAGCCATAAATAATGCATACGGGAGTGGATGTGGCTTTGTTCCAATAGACTTTATTTACAATAACAGGCAGCAGGCTACGGACTACAGATTGTCCTAAAGACTAGTTTGCAGAGCTTTTGTGATTCCAAGACTTAGGATTGTGTTCTCCACATAGCCCCACTGCCTTCCCCTCCCCTCTCATCCGGATCTACTCGAGTGTCACCTTCTTAATGAGGGATATTTCAGTCAGAGTACTAGCGTTACATTCGTGTCATACTCAAATGAGAAAAGTTTAAGGATGATTTATTAAAGGTATGGGAAGCGAACAGGTAGACCAGCAGGGTATGTACATGGCAGGCTTGGTTAGCAGAGCCTTAGATGGGCCTTAGATGGACACAGAAGCAGCTGTAGAACATAGGTCAACAGAAATGGGTAGTTGGGACCTTTTGAGAGAAGCAATGACCTCTTGAACTTCTGGCTGGGCTCCCTATGATTGGAACCAAATCCACAGCCAGAAGGCAAAGGAGGTCCCTGATATTGTGCGTGTGGTCAGCCTCCTGGAACAGAAGAGTTCAGAGAAAGGTAGAGCATCTATCTGGTGAGCCAAAGGAAAGATAGCACTAAAAGTGGGCTTTCTCACCCACCATACTGACAGTTACAACCAGGACTGAGTGGATCATTTCGAGGGCCACTTGTTTAAAAATTAAGAAGTCTAAGACACTGGCAGTGGAACGTTACACCCAACATGGAGCCCTTCTGTACCTGGGGCCCTATGTGACTGTATAGCCTGCATACCCAGGAAGCCAGTCTTGATTTCAACCCTTGCCCCCAGCACTGAATTTCCAGTTTTTCTTGCATTCTTTATTTTCCCTACTACATCTGTCCCAATCTCACTTGCTATATAATTTAATTTATTTGGTTAATTTATCATCCTTCTGCCCCAATCAATTTAAGCTCCCCAGGCAGAGATTTTAGTAGCTTTTGTTACATATGGCAAATCTTGTCTCAAACACTCAATGATACATAGTAAATGCAATTAACATGTGTAAATATATACAGCTACTCCTGGAAAAGAGAAGAAGAAAAGCTCCAGAAAGGGATCACACTTACTGATTTAGCTTGTTTCCCCTTCCTAGCCCTTCTCTCCAGAAGCCAAAACCTAAAGCTGACTTCAGGCCAATATCTCTCACTGGAAAGGATCGTTTTTTAAATTCTCTGTATTTAAGATCATCTATTTGAATAATCTGTTATGTAGAGGAAGTAATCAAAACAAGACCTCTAACTTAAATGAACAGTTGGCATTTAGAACAGAAATGTGTGCGTGAATGTAATTTTCAAGTTTTCTAAGGATTATTTCTGTGGTGTGAATTTAGCTACTATTCTTTGTGGTCTATTCCAGAATGACTGCTTCTCAGAGTTCTGTTCCTGGCCTACTTTTCTCACTATACATGCTTTGCAGCAAGCTCGTCTGTAGCTCCTGGATCAAAATAGCACTTAGATGAGGCACAGACACTATCTCTAGCCTGTATCTTTCACCTGGGCTTCAAAATGGACATGGCCTAGTCCAGCTGCCTACTACAATTTCATTACTTGTAAAGTCTCATAGATATATCAAACCCACTCAGAACAGATATCACTGTTTTTCCCTTCTCCACTCCAGCCACCAGCCTGCTCTTCCTGCTTTGCCTCTGAGGACAGCATCTTTATCCCTCATGATCCCTGCAGGAAACCTGGGAGTCTCTGGTGACCTCTCTGACTTCCTCACCTACCATATAATTATCCACACAGCCTATTGTTTTTCACCTCCTAAATTCCTCTCATATCTTGCCAGGGGGCCAGCGTGAGGAACTCCGCCCATGGCAAAGGTCATGAGGAAGGAGGCTTAGGCAGACGCAAAGGTGTGATCAAGCCTTAGGAAATCCCCTGTTCCCGAGCATCTACCCCAAAACCAGAGTCCATTTTGTGCTCTCTCCTACACCTCTGACTTTACGGGGAGCTCTCCCCCATAACCATTTCTCTCAGAGAAGGACTTAACTTGCAGCCCCAGTTAATAAAAATTCCTGGACGTGACAAGAGTGTTTCAATTTACGAACTCTGAAGGTTCTCTGGCCTGCCTGATCAGGTTCGTCCAGCCACATGTGATTGTTTACAGCGTCCCAACTGTGAGAGGCATGGGATGCTTTAAAACTTTCTGAATACAGACTCTTTTGAGAAGTTAGAAGGTTATTAGTATAGTATTAGTGGGTTGATTAGGAATTATATTGGTGAAGGGTTTTTTCATTTGCTAATTCCTGCCCTGGGTGTGACAAGGGTGTCTCAGATCAAACCTCTCTGCTGACAGAGTAACTTATGTGACAACCTCTCAACCATAAGCAGCACAGAGAGCTTGGAGTATTAGCATAGGGCTTTTCTCATTGATGAGTCAATGATTACCGCCAGGCCTCCATATCCTTAGGCACCTGGGAATATATTAATCAATATATATTTGGAATATAGAAAAGGAAATATAGTAGTTTTTTATGTTAGCAATACTAGACTTTTTGAGTTAATAAATTTTCTCTTTTGTTATAAACCACTGTACTTTGTTATAAATCACTGTGTCCTTGCTATGCAAAAATGTAACCTTATCACTATCTTAAGACTAAATAGATCATAAAGGGAATATTAGTGAAGAGTTTTCATTTGTTGGGCTGATGTTTGCTGCTAAATTCTATATTCCCTGCCCTTATAATGAATATAACTAGCATATAGGAGAAATAAGTATTAACCTTTAAGCATATAAGAGAAATAAGTATTAACCTTTAAGATTAATCATGTTAAATCTTAGGTTAAGTAAATTCCTCTCTTGATTGTAACTCACTACACCCTCACCCTATAGGAATGCAACTTTATTTGGAGGGTGGTGCCTGATTTAAGAAAAATCATCCTTGGAAAAATAAGTTTTCTGGTTAACTGACCGGTATCAGAAAGGGCCATAAAATGTCAGCAGACCTCATGGCCAGAAAAATCCATAAGACCTTTGTATAATTTTATATGAAGCACCTGATTATGACAAGGGTAAGGTCTGCTGACCCCCACGTGACTCTCTAGTCATCCCTATGTGTAACAAAAGCTATATAAGCAAACCCCAAAATAAAGAAATTGGATCAGTTCCGGAAAGACTGATTCCCTCATGTCGTTCTTTTCTGCTCCCCATTTTTCTGGCTGAATTCCCATCTGGAGTGTGGGTGCCCTCCAAGTCTACTTATCTGCCCCGGTTTTCAAGCCCACATGAGAAGGAGCCCAAGGAGGGGCACCTTCCGATATTCAAGTGGCACCAGTGGCCCAACGTAGATGGTGCAAATTCCTTGTCTTGGAATTTTATTGGTATCCCACGTAAACCAAGTTATTCAGCCCCTTTTTCTCTCCTACTATTTTCTGGCCAAATTCCCATCTGGTGCATGGGGACCCACCAAGCCGACTAATTTTGCCTGGGCTTCTAAGATCGGACCGGGGGGGCCTCAGTGGCTCCTCTCCTTTGGGAGAATGGGAAGACACCTGTGGCCTATGTAGGTGGTGATCGGTATTCCGTGTAAACCAAGTTATTTGGCCTCTTTTTCTCTGCTAATTTCCTAATCCCTCTCTATCTGTAATTAATTAAGGTTTTTCCAAGGACGCCAATTCTGTCCCCACCTTCAAATCACGCTGAATCCACCGGGGCTGGACCCTGGCAATATCTGAATCTCCTTCTCATCTCCCCATTTGTTAACCTCATTCATTTTGATGGTGGTACCCTGAGTAGCCTTGTTGCCTTTAACTATGCTGTTAAATCTGTCATCTACAATACTGCTAATGCATCCTTTCCTTCTTACACATAGATCTTTTCATGTGTCCTATGCAATTTTTTCACTATTTTCTCTTCGTCAATAACATGAAACCTGAACTTCTTTAGATGGCAAGTAGAATCCTACAAGGTATTATCTGAGATCTTGAAGTCTTACCAGCATATGCTGCTTGCCCAAGTGACTTATACATATTGAACAGAATCTTTTCCATGGTCTTTAATGTCTCTTCCTGCCTTAGCACCTGGAGAAGGCAATGGCAACCCACTCCAGTAATCTTGCCTTGGAAATCCCATGGACGGAGGAGCCTGGTAGGCTACAGTCCACATGGTTGTGAAGAGTTGGACACAACTGAGTGACTTCACTTTCACTTTTCATTTTCATGCACTGGAGGAGCAGATGGCAACCCACTCCAGTATTCTTGCCTGGAGAGTCCCAGGGATGGGAGCCTGGTGGGCTGCTGTCTGTGAGGTCGCACAGAGTTGGACACGACTGACGTGACTTAGCAGCAGGAGTGGCCTTAGCACCCGGTGTTATTCCTCCTACAGAGAATGCTTTCCCCAGTCTATCCAACCCAGCAAATTTCTGCTTCTCTTCTATACCCACCTCCCTGCCTCTCTTCCCACAGCACCTTATAATGACCCCATGATAGCCTCACATCACACATTATAACAGTTGGTTTAGATACCTTGCTTTCCACTAGATTCTAAATTCCTCTGGAGAAGAGACATCTTATCTTTATAGCCCCTAGTCCCATGTCTCACACAATAACCAGCACATATTATTGTCAATGCTAAATAAATGAGATGAACAGATACTACATTTTGATTCTGGCTATTACACAAAGTGCATACGTGTGCATAAATTTAAACCACAAGTCTAGAATTGCACAATTGTAATAGAAAATACTTAAATGTTAAAATCTTTTAAACAATATTGTAAATAACTATTAACTATTCTCTAATGATTTTTGCATAGAAAGTATGAAAGGAAGCTAGTTTTATTTTGTTTTTAATGACTATGAAAAAGTTACCTTTTAAACAAAAAATCTGGTTTGTAATTATTAAATTTATTTATAAGCTTTAAAAAGAAAGATAAATATACCTCTCTAAATAACTATATACAAGTAAACAATATTTAATCACACTTACAAACAAAATATTTCAAGAATTTTAAAAAGTATAATTGTATAAACTATCAGTTATATTTAATTAAAAGTAATATTGCTGACATTATTTATGTATAATTATTAATTAGGTTTTCACCCCACAATTATGTCATTCAGCTTCAAATAATAACTCCTTTCAGTTCAAACATATACTAATTTTAGAATGTGTTGTCAGAGTCTGAAGGTCAGATTAAAATTTGGCTGTGATGTTTGAAAAGAATAGCATGTGTTGTACCCATGCCATGTTCCCTGGTTTTCTGAGGGGCACGCTAAAAGGATTATGTTCTTGTTGGAGGAATATATAGGGCAATAAACGGTTTTGTGGGTAATTAAACAGTGAAGTGAAGCCGAATCTTCCAATTACCAGCAAAAGGCTCTTACTGCAAATATGTTATGGTACCCTGAAAATTTCCTTTTGTATATTAGTTTTTTATAACATTTTATGAACTTGATTATTATTAGTTTTATACTGAGCAGAAAGCAGATGTATACACTGTAAAAACTCCTAAACTGAATTTCCAAAATTCAAAATCTAAGTTAATATCACCAGATCCAAAAATAACTTTTCACTTTCTATAAACTATTTCTGTGCCCATAGAAAAGCAGGGAGAAAAGACGAGAGGACTGACATTTAATCCAGAATAGATAGGCCTTTGGGTAGAGATAGCTGCTGAGTAAAGCTGACACATTTCTACAAAAAATGCAATTTGTAGATAGAAAAACTGTATTCTACATCCCCAGGCTATGAAATCTGGACTTTCTGAACAAAGACAGTGAAGCTAACCCCAGTCATTTCTGAACTAAGATATTATTCATCTTAGGGTAGCAGTGATATTCAATGATTATATTAACTGAATCATGATTACTTAAAACATAGTAAAATATAGAAAAAAGAACTGGAAAACTGTTACACTATTTTTCTTCTCTGGCATTATGAATTGAATGTTGCTATATTTTACCCTTTGACCTCATTTTTTAAAGACATGCTTCAAAAAGAGGTACATTATTTAATGGGAATGTATAAGCTTGGAAAAAGGTTCGGGAAAATTCTAACCAGAAAACTTTCTCTAATACTGTGATGGTGTTTTATTCTATGCACCAAATCTTATGGAAAGAAATTCAATGCCAGTCTACTGGGAAGACTGAATGATGCCCCAAAGCTTTCATGATGGAAAGTAGAGTTTGCTGGGCCTCCATCTACCTAACTACATCCATTGTAAAGTGACTCAAGATGTCCTGAATAAAGACTGTGCATTATACTCATGTTCAGACTGTTTTCTTCTATTGCCCATGTTTTCTTCTGTTTCATCTCTCTTCATGTTTCCCTAACCACACACACACAAACACACACACAAATGCTGACACACATACATTTTCAAACAAAAGACTCACCTCTATAACCATTTTCCTTTGACTGTTCTTTGAAAAATCAAACATGATATGCTATCACACATCCCTGGTATGTTCCAGTATGAAGGTCCATTTAAGGACCATCAGTCATGAATAAGTTTTGATTCCATGAATGGTTGTTAGAAAACAAGGTATCTTCATGTTGCTCTGATAGTTTAGGATTCTGTGTTTCACTGAAGCATGGGATTTATGTATAGTTCCATTATGACATTGTGTGGGATTTTGTCACAAGAGTTAAACGTCAGAGGGTATGTGCCTATTTGCAGGGATCGGTAATGAAAACTGAAGCTCAGCTCTTTGCTTAAGAATAAGTAAATGAAGCTGAAACTCCAATACTTTGGCCACCTGATACAAAGAAATGACTCTTTGGAAAAGACCCTGATGCTGGGAAAAATTGAGGGCAGGAGGAGAGGGGATGACAGAGGATGAAATGGTTGGATGGCATCACCAACTCAATGGACATGAGTTTGAGCAGGCTCTGGGAGTTGGTGATGAACAGGGAAGCCTGGCATGCTGTAGTCCATGGACATAGACCCTAGTAAAAAAAGTCATTAAAAGTCAGACACAACTGAGCAACTTCACTGAACTGAAAAAAAAAAAAAAAAAAAAAGTGTTCTGATCAAAAGAAACCACCATGGACCATTTTATACTTCCTTCTATTTCTTTTCTAACATCTAAGACCTTTTTAATTGAAGGACAATTGCTTTATAGTATTGTGTTGGTTTCTACCAACCATCAACAAAAATCAACCATAGGTTTACCCATGCCCCTGCCCACTTGAACATCACTCCCCATCCCACCCAACAACAGTAGGTTATTCCCGAGCCCTAGTTTGAGTTCCCTGAGTCATACAGCAAATTCCCAATGGTTGTCTATTTTACATATGATAATATATATTTCCATGTTGCTCTTTCCATACATTCCATTCTCTCCTTCCTCCCTGCCACTCAGCCATGTCCATATGTCTGTTCTTTATGTCTGTGTCTCCATTGCTGCTCTGCAAATAGGTTCATCAGTACCATCTTTCTAGATTCCATATATATGCATTAGTATATGATATTTGTTTTTCTATTTCTGACTTGCTTCACTCTGTATACTGGGGTCTATGTCCATTCACCTCATTAGGACTGACTCAAACGTATTCCTTTTTACAGCTGAGTAATATTCCATTGTGTATATATACCACAACTTCTTTATCCATTCATCTGTCAGTGGGCATCTAGATTGCTTCCATATCCCAGCTATTATAAATAGAGCTGCAATGAACTTTGGAGTACATGTATCTTTTTTCAGTTTTGGTTTCCTCAGAATATATGCCTAGTAGTGGGATTGCTGGGTTATATGGTGGTTTTGTTCCTAGTTGTTCTTTTAAGGAATCTCCATACTGATCTCCATAGTGGCTGCATCAATTTACATTCCCACCAACAGTGAAAGAGGGTTCCCTTTTCTCTATACCCTCTCCATCATTTATTGTTTGCAGATTTTTTGATGATGGCCATTCTAACTGGTGTTGAGGTGATATCTCATTATAGTTTTGATTTACATTTCTTTAGCAGTGAGCAATGTTGAGCATCTTTTCATGTATTTATTAGCCATCCATATGTCTTCTTTGGAGAAACCACCTGGAGTATATCATTTTATACTCCCTTCTATTCCTTGTCTAACAGCTATGATCTTTTTTGAACATTCTTTCGTTTGAGTAGATAGTCTGAAAGCTAATTTGACTCCTTAAGTCAACTATGTGAGGTAGGAAGATTCAAGGAGATTTTAAAAGTAGCTTAATTTACACATACACACACACAAAGTGGTCAATTTAGAGAGCATTTGCAGTCTTTTCTTCCTTCCCTTTACTTTCAACTTTCCTAAGATTGAGCAAGCATTGCCCATAGAGTATAATTTCTATGAAGAGTAAGTTCACATATTCCATTACGGGCTAAAGAGACTTGATGGAGACCATAATAAACAGTGTTACTGTGCTGATCCCTAAGATCTTTTCTTTTCAAAGACCTAGCAGTTCACTTAACTGTTTTCTGTTTTTACTTTCTCATTGGTAAAATGAAGGGCCTTGTTTATATGTCCCCTCAAATCCATTCTAGCATTAACAGTCTATAATCTATAATACTTGATTTGCTGCAGATTCAGTTGTCCTTTGGTTTCCCACTGATGGATGGGGATGCATGCTCAGCCCAGCCTCTTCTTTAGACAAGCTGGCTCTTCTTTTCTCCAAGTCTCTTCGTGGTGAGACTCACCTCCACGATTGATTGAAGCTTCCACTTCTGCTTCCCTTGAGTGATGGAGAAGTATGTGTCAGAAGATCTTCATGCTGGCAGAATAACCATGCCACCATGGCAGTGGAGGGTTGAGAATCCGAAGATCCTGAAATACTAGACTTGAAAATAATAGCAACATTAATAGTAGCATGTGTCCCAGTCATTTTCTGTTGTTTAACAGAATTGAAACTGAGATTTCAGAATATAAATAAAATCATTTTACATATAAATGGTGGAGAAATTAGTACTTATAAGCTTTCATAATGTAGGGCACTAACAAATTATAGTGTTCTGTGTTTTTTTAAATCTTTCTTTAGACATTTTAAGACTGAGACACTGAAGCACTAGAACACAGTTTTTAGTGGTTTTTTTTTTCCCTGCAGTAGTGGCCTATTATGCTATTGTAATTACCTAAACAAGCTATTATAATTACAATCAGTCAACCTCAGTTTAACTGAATCAAAGAAACAGAACTTAAATCCTATAAAAATGCTTTGGAGCGGATCATTTTATAGTACTAAACCTAAAAATTTGTCCCATGAACTATTTCCATCATTCCTGTTTTTAAAAATCCAGATTAAAGCTCTACACTCAGCAATAGTTCTCAAACTTCGATGTATAAGCCTTGCCTCAGGAGCTTCTTAAAAATGTAGTTTCTCAGACTTCCTTGGCCATCCAGGGGTTAAGACCCTGTACTTCCAATTCAGGGGGCATGAGTATGATTCCTGGTTAGGGAATAAGATCCCATATGGCATATGGTGTGGCGAAAAAAAAATAGCAGTTTCTCAGGTCCCAACTCTGGAAATATTTAGAACATTTGACATGGGAATTAGGAATTAGCCATTTCAATATTTCAATAATCCTACCTCATCAAGGAGATGAGAATTTATCAGATGAGAATCTAGAGTGGAATACAGCAACTCAGAAGTTAATCAAATTGTTTGTATATGTATAATCTTCTGAAGTCATATTCTTATATTCATTTATGTCTAGACAATGAAAAAAAAGGAGGTTAGCCAAATATTAAATACATGTTTCTAAAGGAGTATCATAATAATTACAAAAAAAATTCTCTTCTTTTAACCATCCCTCATGAAGAATGAGATTTGCTTTGTAAATACCAATGTTTTATTTTCTGTTAATGGCTTTCTTCTGAAGATCCATGTCTTACACATGATTTCCTTTCCATCTCTTAATAAGGGACAAAGTTGAAGTATTCTGGGTGGTGTTTCATCTTGATATTCTTGAGAGAGAATTATGTGAAGATCTTAAAGTCTTAAAAATATCTATGGAATTGTTTGCTTTAATATAAATAAAGTGAGCACCATTGTCAAAAAAATATGTAAAAAGTCTATTTTCTGTTCATTTTTAAAACATTTTTCCTATAATATTAAATTTTCTTTTTTAATTGTGGTATAGTTGACATATAACTTTATATTGTATACACACACACACATATATATATATTAGTTTCAAGTATACAACATACTGACTTGATACATTTATGTATATTATAAAATGATCACGGTAAGTCTAGCTGACATTTGTCACCATACGTAAGTACATTTTTTCCACATTGTGATAAGAATTTTTCAGATCTACTCTCTTATCAACTTTCAAATATGAATTACAGCATTATTAACTAGAGCCACCTTGCTATCTATTCATTATGTCCCTATGACTTATTTATTTTATAGCTTCAAATTTAGCACTGGAAATCATTTGTAACATGAATTTTTAAAAAAATAAGTAGTATTTGGTATATGTTTTCTGACAGATCTTATCTATATTAAAATTCGGATATTTTTATTATGCATTTCTTGCATTAGTTCTATTTTTTTAATATTTTGTTATTATTTATCTTGATTAATGAGGTTTTTGTGCCCCTTAAATTTGATACCTGAGGTACATGTATAAGTGTCCTCACCCTAGAATGGCCCTATCCCCTATTAATATGCTCTGTAGAGAGAAAGTACAATATTTAGGAAGCATTAACAGTGGATCTCCGGAGAAGGCAATAGTTTAAGTTTCCAAGTACAAATTCAATTTGAAATGATATTGTCAAAAATCTTTATGGTCTAAAGGAGTTTTTTTTTAAACTCTTGCCTGGAGAATCCCATGGATGGAGGAGCCTGGTAGGCTACAGTCCATGGGGTCGCAAAGAGTCAGACACGACTGAGCGACTTCACTTGCACTTTTCACTTTCATGCACTGGAGAAGGAAATGGCAACCCACTCCAGTGTTCTTGCCTGGAGAATCCCAGGGACAGGGGAGCCTGGTGGGCTGCCGTCTATGGGGTCGCACAGAGTCGGACACCGCTGAAGTGACTTAGCAGCAGCAGCAACAGTGGATCTTATCAACCAGTATGGTATCTAACATAGGGAATTAAAATTGAATTGAATTGAATCAGTAAATTGAATTGAGATTTTGGTCAGCATTTAGTTGCAATTTTTTCTTATTTTGTGTTATATTAAATTTTCCAGTGAGAATCACTGTAATTGGCATTGATTTATTATTTTCTTTATGATATTTATATTTCTATGTTGTGTAATAAGTAGTAAGTACTTTTAGTTACATGAAGATAAATGCAAAAACTATATATATATCTTAACTCTTTGCTTTTATTTACAACATAATCCAAAAATACCCTAGTAGATATTCAGAGTTTTCCCAAAGTTGCCTGCTCTTCCAGGAGTTTCAGTGTTCTTCGGAATCATTCTTTCAGAATTTGCCCTTGAACAATTCCTTTGGAAGTGAAATAAACAGTGCTGAGTCTTCCTATAATGCAGTGACCTTGCTTTGTATTGACAAAAAAATCTCTTACAGCTGGTTCTTATGTACTGCATGTATTGATGTGTTTCTGAAAGCCCAGATCAGTGAGTAGAAGCTTTAAGTGTACATTCTCTTTGTAGATGTTAGGAAAAAAAACTCCTTTAGACCATAAAGATTTTTGACAATATCATTTCAAATTGAATTTGTACTTGGAAACTCAAACCAGGTAATCCTTATTGTGTTTATCTATTGAAAAGTTTTCATATTAGTGATATATTTAAGTGGTTACCATTTGGTCCCACCAGTTTTTACATGTATAACTATTACTTTCTAGGAGCTGAATCTTAGTTGCAAAAGGTTTGCTCTGATTTGAAGGTTAGCATAATGACAGTTGTTTAATATAACAGTTTAAATAAGCACTGTACTTTATTCTGATTAACTTTCACTTAATGCTCTGAAAGTTACTTTGAAACAATATAGGCTTTTGCAAATTCCAATTAAAAATGGATTATTTGATAATACAGTTATTACTATAATATGAGTGAAAGTGAAAGTCACTCCATTGTGTCCAACTCTTTGCGACCCCATGGACTATACAGTCCATGGAATTCTCCAGGCCAGAATACTGGAATGGGTAGCCTTTCCCTTCTCCAGGGGATCTTCCCATCCCAGGGATCAAACCCAGGTCTCCCTCATTGCAGGCGGGTTCCTTACCAGCTGAGCCACAAGGGAAGCCCAAGAATACTGGAGTGGGTAGCCTATCCCTTCTCCAGGGGATCTTCCCAACCCAGGAATTGAATCTGGGTCTCCTGCATTGCAGGCAGATTCTTTACCAACTGAACTACTAGGGAAGCCCATAATATGAATAATTACTCTATAAATTATAATTTAGATATTTTCTGCCACGTGAAGTAAAATTAACTCTCTAAATTGTCCATTAAACTACCCTTTATTCAATGCAGAGGCCATCTGTCTCTCCATTGTCTAACTTTGAGAATCTACATACTTATATTTTCTGTCACGATAATCTTCACTGAGATTGATTTTCAATAACGTGTTCTGATTATATAAATATAACATGAATTTGTGCTAGGAAACTTAGAAAATACAGAAAAATATGAATAATGGTAAAAAGAATCACTAGTATAACTCCCTAGGCAAAATTAAAACACATGTGGGCTTCATGGTCCACTGAAGAAGGGAATGGCAAGCCACTTCAGTATTCTTGCCTTGAGAACCACATGAACAGTATGAAAAGGCAAAATGATAGGATGCTGAAAGAGGAACTCTCCAGGTCAGTAGGTGCCAAATATGCTACTGGAGATCAGTGGAGACATAACTCCAGAAAGAATGAAGGGATGGAGCCAAAGCAAAAACAATACTCAGGTGTGGATTTGACTGCTGATAGAAGCAAGGTCCGATGCTAAAAGAGCAATATTGCATAGGAACCTGGAATGTCAGTCCATGAATCAAGACAAACTGGAAGTGATCAAACAGGAGATGGCAAGGGTGAACGTCGACATTTTAGGAATCATCGAACTAAAATGGACTGGAATGGGTGTATTTAACTCAGATGATTATTATATCTACTACTGTGGGCAGGAATCCCTTAGAAGAAATGGAGTAGCCATCATGGTCAACAAAAGAGTCCAAAATGCAGTACTTGGATGCAATCTCAAAAATGACAGAATGATCTCTGTTCGTCTCCAAGGCAAACCATTCAATATCCCAGTTATCCAAGTCTATGCCCCAACCACTAACGCTGAAGGAGATGAAGTTGAATGGTTTTATGAAGACCTACAAGACCTTTTAGAACTAACACCCAAAAAAGAAGTCTTTTTCATTATAGGGGCTACTGCTAAGTTGCTTCAGTCATGTCCTGCAACCCCATAGATGGCAACTCACCAGGCTCCCCCATCCCTGGGATTCTCTAGGCAGGAATACTGGTGTGGGTTACCATTTCCTTCTCCAGTGCATGAAAGTGAAAAGTCAAAGGGCAGTTGCTCAGTCATGTCCAACTCTTCATGACCCCATGGACCGCAGCCTACCAGGCTCCTCCGTCCATGGGATTTTTCCAAAAGAGTACTGGAGTGGGATGCCATTGCCTCATTACAGGGGACTAGAATGTAAAAGTAGGGTTAAGAAACACCTGAAGTAACAGGCAAATTTGGCCTTGAAATTCAGAATGAAGCAGGGCAAAGAATAATAGAGTTTTGCCAAGAAAATGCACTGGTCATAGC